>WNNJ02002282.1:0-90583 GCA_012934845.2 Pomphorhynchus laevis
AAATTAATTACAAAAATAATAAAATTAATTATAAAAGTAGGAATGTTTGTCATATATTAAAATTAAGCACCAATTTAGCAAAGCATCCCCAAATGTAATAAAGGGATAATCTAATATATGAACTGTGACATGCAATATTTTCATTTTGCATTTTACCTCATCTTACTACTTTAAGCCAATCTGCCTCATCGACGAAATGCTACGCCGAATGCTTATTATCTATTTACACTTAGATATTTTAGGTCGCTTGAGTTAAGGCATGTTTGATCTGACTAAGTTGTATCATTTGAGTTCAAATACAAAATCGTTTAGGTGTTTTTGATCTAATGTTTGATTCATGACTTAATTGAGAAATGAGCTGTCTGCTTTCATCCATTTTCGATTACTGCATTTGTTGCTCTTCTCCTAGTGCGTTTCTGTTCATTGGAAAATTGTATTTTCACAATTGAAAGCTGACTTTCACTGCAAGAAATTTCTTACTTCGTCATATTACGACGTTATCATAGTAGTAAGTGAACTCACATTTTGAGTTAATTAAAAAAGTAGTGATACCATTCCACGTAAATTTTGTTAGTCATTTTTAGCCAGACGTGGAAGAACGACGAAAACCAGTG
The DNA here is from genome assembly GCA_012934845.2 of Pomphorhynchus laevis. Taxonomy (NCBI): domain Eukaryota; kingdom Metazoa; phylum Acanthocephala; class Palaeacanthocephala; order Echinorhynchida; family Pomphorhynchidae; genus Pomphorhynchus; species Pomphorhynchus laevis. Next base: position 615 of record WNNJ02002282.1, read on the forward strand.
CTAGATGCCGTTTCGTCATCACTGTGACTCATCAGTGCCAGTTCTCTTTCAGCAGTGGAAGAACGACGAAAACCAGTGCTAGATGCCGTTTCGTCATCACTATGACTAATCAGTACCAGTTCCCTCCCAGCAGTGGGAGGGAACTGGCACTGATGAGTCACAGTGATGATGAAACGGCATCTAGCACTGTTTTTCGTCGTTCTTCGGCGTCTGGCTAAAATAATTAATTATTACTTATCTCCATAAAAATTATTAATTGTTAATTAGATCAAAATTTATTTTAATTTAATAAATAATTCAAATAATATTAAAAAATATTAATAAAAAAATAACTTTTTCTATTTATATTTTAATGGCCAAATTTAATCTGAACAATTAAATTCAGCTTTGAATTTGTTTTGTCGACATTTATTTATCTGCTATATGAAATTATAGGTTAAATGACCCACTCTTAAGTAGCTGGCATTCTAAATTTGTGTAAGATTATTTCATCGACAATGTGCCTAAATGCGACAATCTACCCTTTGATCACAAAGTTTCTTCTTAAATTACGAATAACGATTTAAAATCCAGTGCTTTGATTTTTTGATCACATAAAGAAATCTAATTAAATTATAAATTTTTATATAAATCAGACCAAAATTTCTTCTAATTTAATTAGTCAAATTTAAATAACAAATCAATTTTTTCTCCTGATTTTAAAGCACATTTGTTCAGAGTGAGTGGGTTAGCGGAGCGAGCGTTAACTCGAATTCATGGACATTCTATCGGAGCGGCACGACAAGATCTTAATGAAATTAGATTCTTTGAAGCTCGTGTTCTTTTCCTGTTAACATCTTTGTGCCCAGAAGTTAGGTATGTTCGTTAAATGGCTTGACTTCTTCATTGTTTCTCTTATTTCTGATAAAGAATAAGAATACGGTTCAGAATGAATGCAGTCAGTATGTTAAACTCAGTACTGCTCGGTTCATTCCGTCAACTAAGTTACAGTGCAACAAACTTTGAAGGTAATTTATTTCGATTATAAAGTATTTTTACTGAATTGAATTAATATTTGGATATTTGATATATAAATGTAATACGATGTATTTAATAATACATTAATTATTAATCCATTTATATTTAAAAATACATTAATTATACATTTCAGATTTATCATCACGTGTCTATTATTATAGTTCTAGCGTTAGTGGTTTTATCTTTTGTTCATATGCAACATCAGCTCACTAAAATTTCTCGGGTTATCAAACATTGAAGTCACAGAAAGTTAGCGTTCAATATATCGGAACATGCCTAATTAATTTACCCATAAGTATATAAGTACTTAATCCATAGAAATAAAGTGTTTTAATCTATATATTATGCATGGATGCAAATTTTGATTTTAATAAACATTACTAATATTCGAATTCTTCTTTCCAAGTGAGAATGCTGAATCCATAAACATGACGAATGCCTTATTGGTTTTAATAATAGCTTTTAAAGCATTCTCTTTTAAAGAGATTGTTTTATCTCTAACAATACCTTTTTAATGTAATTTTCTTTTTAGCAAATATATTTTTAAACAGCATAATTCTCTGGTTGTCGGATAAAAAAGCGGCACCCATTAGAAGGTTTATGATATCGTAAAGATTGTTAACTTTAGTTTATGAAAACTAAATCGATTGTTGCACTTTAGGCTAAAAATCATTTAAAAATGCTATGTATATAATAACCTGCTATTTGTGGATTACTCGCATTATGCTGGAAATTCGGTTAAAATTAAGACCTTTATCTGAATGATGACAACTGTCGTCGGCTTGTACACGAAGGTAAATTGTATCGGTTTTTGAGGGTTCACGACTGCTATTTGTGGATAGAGTGAATTGAGAGTTCGTTGTTCAGCTTTTGGGATAGAAGAGTTTTTCGTATTTCACATAGATATTTTTATGTATTCTCCTTTTTATTTAAAATATAATTTACTATTTCAATAAAATACCAAATCAACGAATAATAAAATGCGATTAATAATTCAAAAGTTCGTTTTAAATTATTTTATTTTACCGTAGATGAATTAATATTTATTAATATAAATATTTATAAATATTAATATTAAAATATTACAATACTTTGATTATTATATATTACAATATTAAATATTTATTATTTAATATAATAGTGAAATATTGAATGAATAATTGCATACACGAGCGAGTATCATCATTTGGTCGGCTTCATAAATTATCCTCGTGTGAATTCTCAAATCATAGATGCAGCACTGTACACTACAATCAGCGTAGGTGGACCTCATCAGCAGTGAGCCTACGCCTACCTTTCGTGTTTCGGTCCTTTAATGATCTGCTGAAATTTTCCTCTGCTGCCTTACTGTAAAAACAAACGATACAGTTTGTAAGGAAAACATTTCCACTTGTGCAAACTGTACGTTGTTTCCGTCTTTTGTAACAAAAAGACGGAGCTAGCACTACAGTAAGGCAGCAGAAGAAAATTTCAGCAGATCATTAAAGGACCGAAACACGAAAGGTAGGCGTAGGCTCACTGCTGATGAGGTCCACCTACGCTGATTGTAGTGTACAGTGCTGCATCTATGATTAAAGAATTCACACGAGGATAATTTATGAAGCCGACCAAATGATGATACTCGCTCGTGTATGCAATTATTCATTCAATTAACCTGGCAGATTCCGGTTTCCTGTCAAGAAAATTCAAAAGACAGATTGTCGGTTGTTTCCGGCAACTGTAGTGCTAGCTCCGTCTTTTTGTTACAAAAGACGGAAACAACGTACAGTTTGCACAAGTGGAAATGTTTTCCTTACAAACTGTATCGTTTGTTTTTACAGTAAGGCAGCAGAGGAAAATTTCAGCAGATCATTAAAGGACCGAAACACGAAAGGTAGGCGTAGGCTCACTGCTGATGAGGTCCACCTACGCTGATTGTAGTGTACAGTGCTGCATCTATGATTTAAGAATTCACACGAGGATAATTTATGAAGCCGACCAAATGATGATACTCGCTCGTGTATGCAATTATTCATTCAATTAACATGGCAGATTCCGGTTTCCTGTCAAGAAAATTCAAAAGACAGATTGTCGGTTGTTTCCGGCAACTGTAGTGCTAGCTCCGTCTTTTTGTTACAAAAGACGGAAACAACGTACAGTTTGCACAAGTGGAAATGTTTTCCTTACAAACTGTATCGTTTGTTTTTACAGTAAGGCAGCAGAGGAAAATTTCAGCAGATCATTAAAGGACCGAAACACGAAAGGTAGGCGTAGGCTCACTGCTGATGAGGTCCACCTACGCTGATTGTAGTGTACAGTGCTGCATCTATGATTTAAGAATTCACACGAGGATAATTTATGAAGCCGACCAAATGATAGTGAAATATACAATTTTTAATAAATACATTCACCTGTATTTATATCTGAAATATTTTAAGATATTTCTAAATGTCAAAATTTATTATAAACCAGTTTTATATCTGATGTTATCGATTTGATATACCAAGTTATTTTGAATTATTATTAATTATTTTGAATTATAATTTTCAAATAAAGAGGAATGCAACCAATTCCGATGTGAAGTTTTAAAAATCCTATTCAACATAACTATAAATGTTCGTAGCACTTGCGACCAATGTGACGAGGTAAACTTAATGTTATGAGCTGTTTAGTTGATAATTTCGAAATTTAATCTTTAAAGAAGGATTCTAGCGACCTTCTTAATCTAACCAGCACACTCAATAGAATGATATGCACCAGTGAGGAGCGAGAAGAGGACTCTGATGATTTGACAAAGTAAATTTTTAGTGTTTTATAATAATTAATGACGTTCTTTCTAGACACATTATAAATTTACTAGTAAATGTTCCTTGTCAATGTTACAGCGTGTTGCGTGATAATTGGCCTGCTTACAAATCAGCAAATAAAGAATGCCCACAACATCCTGTTTTGGTATATAAATTAGTATCGTATATGAAAAAGAATATTCTTAAACACGAGGTATCTTCTCATAATTTTAATACTCAGTAAGAACATTTTATTTTAACAAGTTGTCTTTTTTCTTCAAAGGTAAAATTCTCTGATACCTTAACTTCTTCTCTTAACCCGACACATACTAACTGATCGCAAAAGGAAGGATATTGTCAAGGATAATGTGAACATTATCCTTGTCAAGGAAGAACATTGTCAAGGACAATGTGCAGAGATGCATTTATCAATTAATTTTGTTTTGGTTGTATATGCAAATCAAATTCATAGGGTTTTCTGTAAATTGCATTCGGGGATCTACAAAATACCCGGTTTTAACAGGATATATACATAAACTATATCCGTCCGAATAAAGGATGACTCCTCGTCAATTTAGATATATACAAAAGGACCCATGCGAGACCACACTTGTAGAAGATATCGATCTATAAAATGTATATAAAATTAAGCGTTTCTTTTATATACGAACTCTATTAGCAGCACCGAAAATTCATTATTGCATTAATTCTTTTATGTTAACAGAAAATTAAGTTAACAACATGTGAGAAAATTAATTACGGTTATTTAACAACACGTGAGCAGATTCACTCCTAATTTCTTGATTTGAAATTAGTTAAAGATGATAAATTCTGATAAATTTCAAATGCGTTGATACAAAAATCAAATACTTACCGTTTAACAATTTTTTTTATTAAAATTGAATTTTATTTGTTTAACAAAAACATTAGAGTGATGAGACAAAGCTCTCAGAATCATGTGGTCCCGTATTGCAAGTGCTGATTATGTTTGCTACCAAGGACTCTTATCTTCGTAAACTTCTCAAGCAGCTAATTCTACCCAAACTGACAGAAGAAGATCTGAGACGAGATCCAAGAGAAGGACAAACACTTAGGAATTTGTAAGCAGAAAATAAATTTTTAGAAATGCTTGTCGTTTTACTACGTAAGCTCATAAATATTCTGTAATACAGGCGAGAGCTAGATGGTCTGTACTTTACTATAAGCAGCAAGACTAATTGACTAATTTGATTGACTAACTCTCTAAATGTGGCAAAACCAAAGGATATAAATAATGTACTCTATTGTGTTAAAATTTAGTAATAAGATAAAATATTAAATTAAATAATAATTAAATAATAATAAATAGTTAAATAATTAACTGCGATATGCATTAATATTTTACAGAAATGAAATATACTTCGGATCTGTTACTCGCAAAGTTAATTGAAGATTACCTTTTTAATGTTGGCGCGATTATATATGATGACCACGGCCAAAATATTTGATATGAAAATACGATATAATAGATAAGATAATCTAATAATATATCTTAATTAATATGACATATCATATTATTATCATATATATAATATGCCAATAGTAATTGAGGAATTAATTAATATGTGATTAATATGTAATCTGATAGATGCAATACCTCGACTTGGATTTTTTGAATCAGCGTATAAAGGTTTTCATATTTTAATACGATTTTATTAGAAATTTTGCTCGTAATTTGTTATAAAAAATATTTATCCTCCTTTATAAAAAACATTTTAGATAAGGCTGTCTTTATCGATAAGGTTTTTGGTCGTTTGTCAATATCGACAAACGGCCAATATTACAGCAAGGCTTTTTTCAATGCTTTGGTAAATGACATTTAGCTCACATTTTTATATTCTTTGTGTGATGAAACTGTATTAAAACATTATATAAATGTTTTAATATTATAAAATATAACATACATTAATGAAATTATAGATAAAATTTATAAATAATAAATTTATTTTAAATAATAAATTTATAAATAATAAATTGATATTAAGTTTTTATGCAAAAGCTTTTGAGAAGTCATCGGCTATTTCTAATAGGTTGATCAGAATGATGACGAATACCGATTCGAAAATCCAAACGCTATCCGCAGCGTTGCTCTTCGCTATTTGCCATCACAACGGTAAAATACGGAAAACGTACTCAGTTTTAAAATGCATTTAATTTTGCAGTTAGTAAATTTGTAAAGTACACTGGTTTTGGTAATGCTGCGGGGCTCCTGGCTAATCTTGGCTTGCTATTAATGGTTGATACCCATGGAACCAAACATCAAAGCAAAAGACAGGGTAGCAATAGCGACTCGGCCTCTGAAAGCGAAAATGACGCATATGACAGCTTAAACGTTAACCCGATAACTGGTAAGGCGCATGATAACCAGGAAGTTTGTGAAGACACTCGCACTGAAGAACAGAAAGAACACGATGCAATGGAATTAGTTAACGTTCTGGATAAGATGCAAAGGTAGTATTTTTCCAACAAATTAGTTATAAATGTTCAAGGAATTATATCACTTACTCTATTTGCGTATTGATTCAGATTAAAATTTAGATCCTTTAGCAATTAAAACAGAATATAATGTTGCATCGTGAAATCATTAGTTAATTTCGTAAAATCCTTAACAGAATTTTCATACCGTTTGACATTTATTTTAAATAATAAATAACAATTATATAATTATATTTACATTGTTTTTTATCCAGTGTTTTACAAACATCTACATTTTAATTAATAAATTTTGTAATATTTTGTAATAATTTATATGTTGAAATATAACATATTTTATATTTTATATATTATATATTTATAATATTTTATATATTTACATAGTAATTAGTTAAGATTTTTTCAAATCAAAAAGCATCCAGTTCCTATTTATCAGTTTTGAACAATTGAAAATTAAAAAAGACACAATTTCCAGTTTTTAAACTATATCTGGTGTTGAAATTAGATCAGGAAGAATCCAACTAGCTATAATACACATAATATATGTATTGTATATTAATATATGGTGTATTATTCCGTATTAGTTTTTCATAATTATTTAAATAGACTTAGACAATATCGATTACTTGAAAAACTATTAAAAATTATTGTCTCCGTTAGAGAAAATGATTTTTTGTATTTAAATAAAATAATATTTCAATAATATATATTACTATATCACAATAATATATTAAATGTATATTACAATAATACGATATATTACGATATATAATACAGTATTACGTATTTCAAGCTGATATTAAAATATCCACCCGATCTTTGTTATGATTGCTAATTAATTGAATTTAATTAAATATATTTATTAAATATATTTAATATTCTCACTAATATATTTTATTAACGAGAATATTGTATATTATCAAATACTACATTTCAATCGTGTTTTATCTCAATTTCAATACATTTATATTGCGTAAATGTTAAGTTTAATGTATCATCTGGTGATTTTTAAGTTTTCATGATTTTAATAATTTTAAATTTATTTACTATTTTTGATTTATTTTTATTTCGCTTGCAAATTTTCTCGTAAAGTGTTATAGGCTAAAACAACTTTATTTTGTAATATAAAGATGTTTCGCCTTTATAAAATCAGACGAAGTTTGTAGATATTAAATTTAATAGTTTTTATATATGATCTATTCGCATTTTTAGAACATGTGTGATACGTCCAGCTAAAATTGGACCAGATGGTAGACTAATTCCAGTTGAACACATACTTGAATTACAGAATTCCGACAATTCCGGTGTTTTAAAAAACGATTAGATATTAAAATATATCTACAAGAGAATGTTAAAAGAAGATAAAAAGCGGCTGTTTAATACCAGCCAGTAATGAAAGATAGATGTTTTTATAGGAACTTTAATCAAATGTTTATCGTTTTAACAGTAAAGTATTTAACTATCTTACTCAGTTGAAATGGTACAAACAAATACGCTGAATATAACACCGTTATAAAGAACATAAATAAGAATGAGGAAAACAAAGCTCTTTCCCATGGGTCCAATAGATAAAGACCAGTGTTTAGCAAATACTGCATGTAATACCAGTTTATTGTATTGCGAATATCGTCGAATGGCATTTGTGCTCTAGAAAATATATACTTCAGAATTGCAAATTTGAAAATTTATTTAAATATAATTTTTGAAAATTAATGATTTTTTGAAAGAATGATTTAAATTATGCAAGCATAATTTGAAAAATCTGTTATTATAATATAAAATTATACGGATCTAAATTATGAAAGCATAATACATTATAAAAGCATATAATGGCAAATATATAATAATAAAAGCAAATAATATAAAATATAAAAGCAAATATATAATAATTATTAATATTATAAATATTAATAATTATAATTTATTATTTTCTATCTATCATAATTATATTATTTATAATAAAAGAAATGCATTCATATCAGAGCAGCTAACTAAGTCTATGTACTTTATATTATTTATAAATAAAAAATAATACTAAATAAAATTCAAATAATTAAATAAAAAATAAATAATAAAAAAAATAACTATAAATAATAAGATTTTTTTTAATTTAAAATGGTTAAAATAAAAAATTGAAATTTAAAATAAACTTCATTTTTATGAATTGACTAATAAATAACATACTTTGTATCAGAATAAGGATTAGCGGTCATCAGGAGGAACTGCTATGCTATCAGGTTTCGGCCCCTATAGCTGCGTGATCAAATGCGTGTTAAGGACGTATTTCATCTGATTAAATTTGATTATATAGTATCTTAGGATCTTTTCCGTTATACTGACTTTGTCGTAGCAAAATAAGAATGTGCTAAAATAGCGGAATTGTAAGTACTGTTTCAACTGACAAATTTTTTGGGAGAAACAAGCACAAATTTAAATATTTAAATTTAAAATAAAATTAAATATTTAATTTTTTAAAATTTTAAGCGAATTGAAGTCGGAATGACTTTTAAATATATTTGTATTATTTGCATGAATTTCTGGTGTAATTGCTATCATTGTAAAGTTTTCCAATAAATGCACGAAAAGTTATTCAACTTTCTTCATTTTTTCGAAAAAATGATTTGAATTTGAAAAATCTCAAAAATTTCAAATATAAACATACAATTTTTATTGCAGTACTGCAATCTGCATATTTATCATGATCTATAATCCAAAGCTTTAGTAATTTGAGGTTTTCCACATAAAGTTATTGAACATTTAATTTCAACAACAGTAATTTTAAAAATTCTTAGAAGATTTGATCGATCAATCGATCAATCTAACATTTTTAAGTAATTGCAAAATAGCATCAAAACTGTTGTCGTTTCGGTGCCTTATATGCCAAATAAATTTTACAAGATATGAGTCGATCATGGATCGATCTGTACCCCATCATCGTCTATTTCCAGATTTTAGCTGGTTCCATGTCGATTCTATCTGTTGCGTGTGGATACCGTCTGAAGTCACAAATTCAACAGAATGATTGACAGTCCTGTGCTGAAAGCTGTATCCTTCCAAGCTTTGCACGCCACAATAACCTTTCCAAAGATCTGAATGGATTATTGAGCCTGGCAGAATGCATTGCTTAATACAAGCATTTAGTGTTTCGGCGTTTCGTTGATCCACTGCAAAAAGAAAAACCTCGAAGGACTCTTTGCAGTCGCCGCCAAACACCCATTGTTGCGGTAAAACGCGTCCCCTATTGTATTTGCGGCGTGCAAATACAGTTTCGTCGATTTCGACGACCATATCCTTACCTCCTATTTTGGTTGGATTGCACAAAATCTCAGCCGCACAGGCCTCACGCATGTAATTATTATAATCGACAGCTGTATTATGGTCGATATCCAATTCCTCTTCACAGAATTGAACTGTCGTCAATTTTTTTCGACCAACAATATATAAATACGATTGTTTTGGATAGCGATAATCGTGCTCCTTCAAACCAAGTCCCTTCACGAACGGATAGCGAAACATTGCACTGCGATTTTTGTCATCGCCAGTATATAGTGTCGCCTCGATTACTCAGTTTCAGCGAATGCTTGCAACGACATATTTTTCTAAAATATCTTTAGAATATATATTATTAATAGAACTTTTGATATACCTTTTGGAATTAGTTCACGAGTCTGCAAGAATTTTACCGCATCCATTTCCGTAGTAATATTACTGCGTAACCAGTTTAGGTTTATATTACTAGACATCTGCTAATATTTACGAATTTACAAAATAATATGTTCACAGAGATTATAACAAAGAGGTATTAAAACTTTTGAACATATACAAAGTTTGATAGAAAAATCGATTGCACGTACATACCATATCACATGGGATGAAGGGGGTATATCAAAGGGAGATTAAAGATTGTATTATATATGTGATAAACAATGTTAGGAAGATGAATTTGATGTATATGAAATTTATACGACAATGCGCGATAAATCCCCATCCTCCCCATAGTAATCGATTGATCGATCAAATCTTCTAAGAATTTTTAAAATTACTGTTTTAGAAATTAAATGTTCAATAACTTTATGTGGAAAATCTAAAATTACCAAAGCTTTGGATAATAGATCATTATAAATATGCAGATTGCTGTACTTCAATAAAAATTGTATGTTTATATTTGAAATTTTTGAGATTTTTCAAATTTAAGTCATTTTTTTTTTCAAAAAAATGAAGAAAGTTGAATAACTTTTCGTGCATTTATTGGAAAACTTTACAATGATAGCAATTACACCAGAAATTCATGCAAATAATACAAATATATTAAAAAGTCATTCCGACTTCAATTCGCTTAAAATTTTAAAAAATTAAATATTTAATTTTATTTTAAATTTAAATATTTAAATTTGTGCTTGTTTCTCCCAAAAAAATTGTCAGTTGAAAGAGTACTTACAATTCCGCTATTTTAGCACATTTTTTCATTTTGCTACGACAAAGTTAGTATAACGGAAAAGATCCGTATCTTATTCTAATACAAAGTATATTATTTAAAAACATAAAAAATAAATACAAATAAAAGTGTAAATAAAGCTAAATAAATAAAAATTTTATAATTAGATAATAAATAATTATAAATAATTGTTATAAGATTTTTTATAATTTATATCAAGTTAAAATAAAAAAATTGAAATTTAAAAAGTCATTTACTATTAATTGACTAATAAATAACATACAATGTTTTAAAATAAGGATTAGGGGTCATCAGAATAAACTGCTATGGTATCAGGCTTCGGTCCTTATTCCTCCACCCAAAATAGCAGCGGAGTAAATATACGCTAATGACTTATTTCCTCTGGTGAAATTTGATTATCTAGTATTTTATTCTAATACAAAGTATATATTATTTATTATCTATCGATCAAAATTATCGTGCTTGGTAATTCCTTTCGTATTAGCTCGATTCGGAAGACGTACACATTTCTGAACAGTCCTTAGCAAAATATTGACGGTGATTCGTAGCATGATGTAAGCTAATACATTTAAACGCCTAAAATAATGATAACCGCATATAAGTAAGAATCAGATAACCGAGTATTTATTATATAAGTATTTAAATATAATTTAATATGTTAATATTTAAATTCGATAATTAAATAATTGTTTTAAGATTTTAAATAACTTATATCAAAATCAAATAAAAAAATGAAATTTAAAATAAAAGTCATTTTTATGAATTGACTAATAAATAACAGACGTTGTCTCATAATAAGGATTAAAGGTCATCAGGAGGACTGCTATGCAATCAGGTTTCGGCCTCTATTCCTCGACCCAACATAGCAGCGACGACAAATACACGCTAATGACGCATTTCCTCTGATTAAATTTGATTATTTGATGTATCTTATTCTAATCTGGATTATGCATCCAGATTATAAAATTATACATACCATATAAACTTTATATTTAAGTTAAGTTTTAATAAAGCAAATTACAAATTTTATCAAAGAAAATCATACAATTTATTTTGTGGAAAATTATTGAACATATAAATGATACGTGTTGTTATAATTGTTGCTTAATTGAACAATTTAAGAAAACTTTTAAAAAATTTCAAATATTGATTTTTGAATACCCAGAGAATATTGACAATTTTAAATTTTAATAACAGAGACTTGTTGCGAGTAGCCCTTATTTAGCAGTTTGAATACGAACTGATCAGATGGAAATTAATAACTTTGAAGATTTACTGGTTTTTAGTTTAATTCCACTTAAAAAATCCTAAAGTCTGTCGTGTGGAAGAAGTGGCTCGCAGAGTCATTGGAACTGCAATAATAGATTTTATGAACTGAAAGCTATAAAGATGTTGCAGTTAAATAATACGCCATTAAAAAAATAAATGCACTTTAAAAAGCGAATAAATTGAATTGGCATAAACACTGCATTGTTAAATTCTTACAAATTTATTCTAATCAAATACAAACGACACAATTTGCTTAAACATTAAATTCGGTTTACATTTAAAATTCACTGATGTATCTGATTGGTCATTAAAACGAATGTTTAATTTAAAAATTATAAATATTTGACTAAATATAAAATAATTAGATAAATATTCAAAAACAAAAACGACATAAATAAATTTGCTTAAACATAAAATTCGGTGGTTTAAATGTCAAAATATTTAAAATTAATTTTAATAAAAACGACAAATTTAGCTAATGCAAAGATAAAATGTTAAAAAAAGAAATCAATTTAATAGTAAACAACTTGACAGCTTATTTTAAAAATGAACAACACTATTTTGAGATTAACCGAACACAAAACAATTTATAAACTTATTCCATTGGTTCGTCTCTTGATTCACCACAGATTTCACATTGATCGGCACTAGGTTGGTTATGAAATGTACACATTCTACAAGCCCATGGTGAATTTCGAGTTTCGTCTAAATGTTGACAAAAGCATTTCTGACAATTTACACATTAAAAAACATCAATTTAAAAGCAAGAAATTAAACTTAAATTTTGCTTTACTCAGAACTCACACAATTTGATAAAATTTTCACATTAAATCATAAATGAATAATAAAATAAATAAATAAAATAAAATAAATAAATGAATAATTAAATGATTTAAATCATTTAATTTTAAATTATTTAATTTATTAAATAGTACATTAGTAGATCTACTATGATTATTAGATTTATTTATCATCATTATTTGATCCCACCTTTAATAAATTTATCAACCTTCGTTGGCTCAATGTACATAATCGAGTTTTATATTACTCTGCTATTCTTGCTTTTACTCTTCCTTGCGTGGATTCACTAACATTTATCGGAGTATTATCTTTTTTACTCATCTTTCTCATTCTCATCATTTGCACTAAAAAGGTTCAGTCCTGTTATCTTATTCTCTGTGACATTCATCGCATTCGAAATACTGTAAATGTTTTAATTTCCAACACTCTCATGTTCTCCCTTCTGCCACCTCGTCATCCAAAGCACTTTGCTCAAATAATCAGTTTATGCTACACATTCCTTGTCATCGGTCGAACCTTGGCCTGCGTTCCTTGCCTCATTGCTATGACTCTCATTTAGAATTCTCTTCCCCTAAACTTCGTTACCAGCCTAACCTCACTGCCTTTAAATTTATGCATCCCACCTTTCTATTGAGCAACCAGGCTCTGCAGCTCAGCTAGCAACGATAAAAACGTCGGTTACATGTATGGACTTCAGTCACATCATTTGTTTTATTTTTTGTTTATTTCAGCAGACTTGTAAGCAGCTTGTTTGCATAAGCCACTTAATAAATCTATCTATTTATCTAATTAACTTCTATAATTATATTAAGAAATATTAAAAAGTTTCCATAGAAACTTCAGAGCAAAATTTCAGAAACTTCGATTCACTTTGAATCAATTGACGCGGCCTATCTTACATCAATTATTTGCAATTAAATTAATTATTATTAATTAATTATTATTAAATTTTATAAATAAACTCATATTTTACTAATTTCAGCTTACGTTGATAATATTCGTTTATATATTTGGATTAATTTGCATAAATAGAGTTTATTTTATTTTAGTTATTTTTTTTAACATAAAATAGTTATAATTGACTAATTGATAAACATATTTGTAGGTTTATTAAATATACAATTTTGTTATTACGTGGGTAATAATTCTGTTCAACTCTCGTTGGGTTGAACAACTCTCCTTAGAAGCTTATAATTATTCTGTTCATGCTTAGAAAAACCCTGTTAGCTTGGATTCTGCTTAGAAGAACCTTGTTAGCTTGGGTCCTATTTAGAAGGACCCTGTTAGTTGAAGTCCTTTTGAAAGAACGCAAGCTAATTTTGCAATTACGTCATTATTTTGGTCTAAATTCGTACAAATATTAAATTACATCTTGAATGCAATTAATTACAAATTAGAAAGATTAATTTATAATTGATAAATATAAATACATAAATTATGTCCAGTAGCCAAGCCGAGTATAAAAAAGTCATTATAATTTTAAATTTCTCGAAACGACAGTAGCCGAAAATGTAAAAGCAACGTTGATAATATCTATTATTTTAACCTCAAATATTAAAACTATTTTGTATTAAAAACTTCAGTCCCAATAAACTGTCGTTCAATCATTTCATCTTAAATGCATTTATTTTGTTTTGAAAATATAAACAAATAATATGAAACTCGTGTGTAGCCCTCAGCTCGTGTGTGGTACGCGTTTACTTTGTTGGAGAATCCAGTGGTTAAAGAACACCAGAAACCGAAGAGATCATATTTATTCGGTGAAGCAAGCTGCCCTTATGGACTCAGCTACTTCTACCGAGACCCGTGCCAGGCTGCTAGCAAGGTATAGCGATCAAGTCGGTGATTTTATGAACGCCATTCCCGTTAGCTCAATAGGCACTCGACTAGATGACTCTACACCACAATCGCCGTTGCAATCAGACTGGGAATCCGGTTGTGTGATCCATATCAATGCATCCGCGGTAACGAAGTCGATATCGTATGGACTCACGGACGGGAATTTAGCAGATCAAAGTCCTACCATTCCGGTCATGCCGAAGCAAACAATCTCCAAAAGATGGCATTGATTTCCGCTGGCTTCCCTTCACGGTTAAAGACTACAGAAGTCTGGAGAGTTGATGACAAACAACTTGACGGTGGAACACTGCTCCCTGATCATCCGGTAGAATGATTCTATGATAAAGAATTGTTGAAGTTGGATCAAAGAAAATAAGATTTTTTTTGATATTTCGCTAACTTTTGTTAGCATCTTCAGAAAATTACCTAAAATGTAATTTTCTGAATTACATTAAAATTGAAAAAAATCGGCCCATTTAGAGAAAGTTGCCCGATCGCTCTTGTGCTTTCAACTGCCACTTGCGTGAACATGTATTGACTGCTTTCAATGTTAGCGTATTTGTAAACTTTCTTAGTTTCGGCATTCTTTTCTACACTAGCTGCGCTGTATATCGAGATACAAAAGTTGCTAGGTGCTGTGGTATCCATACAAGTAAAGTACTATAGAATCTTTTTAAATAGTTGATACTGATCCATTATTGATTAATAATTATTGGAGCTGGATCAAAGAAAAGGACTTTTTGATATTTCGCTAACTTCTGTTAGCATCTTCAGAAAATTGCAATGTTTTTTTAATATACATGCTTAAATAAAAAGGTTCAAAACTATCGCCGCCATTTGCTTTGGGCAGGTGCTGCTGATATTAGCGATAACCAGCTGCTTTCAGTGTTGTTTGAATTTTTGGCACGATTTTGGCAATTTTTGAAGGTACTCAAAACGCAATAAAAATGATGATTCAAAATAGTTTAGAAACAAAACAAAAATAATAACCATAATATTTTCATTCAAAATAAATAAATTGAAGAAATTATAAATTATATGAAAAAAAAATTATATGCCCATTTATATTAAGTAAATATTGATATCAAAATATCAATATTATTATGAATGCCAACCTCGCGAAATGCCCAACCTCGCGAAACGATGTACGTCTTTTTTCAATAATTGGCGATCTCGGATTCTTTATCAACACACTGATGCTACACATTTCTGGGAGGAACCGTAGATGGTTTCTTCATGCGAATTTCCTCGCATTTCAAACCACGTGCCACCGTGCTTGATACCGGTATTTCTGATCATTTTCTTTTTTATTTACAATTATATTCCTTTCCGATATTGCCTCTACATCGATCTCATCGATCTGGGAAACTTCCTGATTTAGCGCTAGTTAAAAATTATCTGGTAAGCTCTTTAGATTTGTCTGCTTCATTATCTGTAAGTATTCTTGCGAATAAGTTTGAATCATGCATTACCCAAATTCTTGATAAAATATTACCTTTAAGGGTTTTTGTTCCATGACGTTCTCATCAAGCTCCTTGGTTCGATTGTGAATGTGTCACTGCAAACGTTTACTGTGTCGTTGTCATCGCCTGTATCTTAGAACACATAGAAGAAATGTTTCTTTGGCATATACAGCCAGATTATCTTTCAGAGATGCTCGTAAACGATACTGTGAGCTCTTGAAACATAAATCACTTGCTTACTGGCGTGCAAAAATTGAATATCCTTCTTCTCCACGTAATTTGTGGTCTTCTATTAAAAACTTACTTGGACGTTCATGTCCGAAATCTACACTGTCTCCTTGTATTTATGCTGAATACCTTCGTGATAAGCTTACTGCAAACATTTCCACTCTTGCTTCCATTAATGACGACTTTTCTTCTGTCTTGAATCATCATTTGCCGGAACTTTTCTACTTTACGCCTATACATCCTCAGCAAATATAAACTGAACTAACGCGGTTACCAAACACGACATCTATCTGAGATATTATCCCAACCAATGTGTTGAAATCTCGCATCCACACACTTCTACCTTATTTGTGTAATCTTTTCAATTCGTCAATTCGGTATTCGAAGTATCATGATTCCTTTAAAGTCGCCATTATACGGCCACTTGTGAAGCGATCATTTCTTGATCCCATGATTCCTTCTTCGTACAGACCAATTTCTCACATACCGACAATCTCCAAACTTTTTGAACGTATAATCTTACATCAAATAAGTGACTCTCTGAAGGTAAATAACCTATTTCCTTCTTCTCAATCTGCTTATCGTAAACATCATTCAACCCTCACTGCATGCACTCAAATATTTGACCATTTACTTGTCGTCATTGATAAGAGTCGCATTGGTGTTATTATAGCGCTTGATTTAGCTTCAGCCTTTGATGTCGTTGACCATCAAATTCTCCTTGCATGTCTTCGTCACCGATACGGTTTCTCATCTAGTGTTATCAAATGGTTCCAATCATATCTAACTGGTAGATCTTTTAGTGTTGAATCTAATTCAACTTTCTCATCTACTTATCAAATCACTCACGGCGTACCTCTAGGTTCTGTTCTTGGACGTCTACTATTCACACTTCTTCTCGGCGACCTAACATATATAGCCTCTCCTTATGGTTTTTATTTAATTCAATATGCAGACGACATCGTGCTGTATGCAGACTGTGATCCTTCTTCCGTTAATGACCTTGAAGACATTGCTTCTGATTGTCTAAATCATCTTTGTAGACATTTGACGTCATTACGTTTAGTAATAAATACGAAGAAATCTACCCTTATGTGAATAACACTTCACTCTTTGTCTGATCCGAACATTTCAATCAAAATTTCTGACTATACTTTACCGGTAGTCACTTCTATGACTATTCTCATAATTCCATTTGATTCCCACTTGTCATTTCTTCCTTTCATCAGACACAAAGCTCAATGCTGTTTTCTTATCTTGAAGGGACATTAGGCAAGTAAGACATCATCTCGATACTCTCACCACGGTGAAATTAGTGAATTCTATTCTGATTTCCAAACTTGATTATTCTGTCAGTCTTCTTATTAATTATCCGAAATCATCGCTCAAATCTTTGCAAAGTATTCTAAATTCGGCCGTTAGAGTTTTTTTCGCTTAAGGAAATTCGATCACATATCGCGTTATTCTAATTCGCTGTCTTGGCTAGACATCACGAACCGCATAAGGTTTAAACTAGCATGCTTTATGTGGAATATCATAAATGCCAACGCTTCTTCACAGCTCATCTTACCTACATTATCCAGTAAATCCACAACTTCTATTTCGCATCGCAGTCATTCTACAAGATCAAGATTATATGTTCCACGTCATCTTTCGCTCACCGCGCATCGATCATACTCGATTGCAGGGCCTAAACTGTGGAACAATCTTCCCTCAAATATCACTAGCATCATCTTCATATGTACAATTTAAAAAATGTTTATTTACATTTCTACGGAATCCTAATTTATAATTTTTTTGTCATTTTAGTGGGCTTGTAAGTGACTGATAGTCACATTTGCCACTTAAAAACCTTTTCTTCTTATTATTATACTATTATATTTTTAAAAATTAATTATAATATTATTATAATTTTTCCGATTGTGGCACGATATTATCCTCACAGGTATTGATCTTACTTTTGATACAGCAGGACGCTACTAATCAGTCTGGGTTAGTAAAATTAATAACCCAGACTTTTTAATAAGTAAAAATTAATTTTGTTTCCAGTAAAAAATAGAATTCGAAACTTATTATTTAGAGAATTTTCACTAAATTAACTTGAATACAAATAAAACACTTTTGCGTACAACCTTTTTTTGCCTCAATACAGCATTTTTGCATACAAAATTTATGACATTTCTGCATTCAACATTTTGCAAATGCAAAAATGATAAAGTTAAGCGAAAAATGTTTATTTTCAATAAAAGTTCATTTATTTAATAGTCAAGAATTCTTCTATTTTAAGTGGCTCTACAAGATTACATACTATTCGCTAGTCAATGTGCAACTGGAGGGCTCCGAGATAAGCCAGACAGGTAAATATAATGCATCGTGGAAATCAAAATTTTCCACTATAGTTTACTACTATATAGTTCACTTTTATAAAGTTTACTTTATAGTTCAAAGGTAAATAAAATTTAATTGCCATTTATTTCAATTTACTACTAATTATTAAATAGAAAATAATTAATTGGAATAAATGATTAAGTTACTAATTTAAATAACTAATTACCAAATATATTTTACTACATTTTAATAATTAAATTTAATTAGTAAATTAAATTTACTAGGCTTCATTGTAAAATTGAATGTTGTAATTTCATATAGCCAAGTACATATATACTAATTAAATACGTAATAGAGAGTTTCAAAATTTTAACTAAATTTGATTAATATTTTAAATTATTAGAAATTTCAAACTTGTGAAGTGTTAAATTTAAAATTAGTTCGTTTTATTATCATATACAATCGTTTGTAAACATCTTATGGTAAATTAGTCATGTGTCATTCTGTTAATAAATTGAATAATTATTTCGAAATTTTGAAAATGCATTTGAATGTATTTTAAAACTCATAGAGAATAGAATGATAAACAACAATAATATTAATTATTTTAACAATAATTAATTATCAATAATTAATTATTAATAAAAATAATTATAATATTGATTATAATTATAATTATAATATTTATAATATTGAATAATTTATAATTATTTCGAAATTTTGAAAATGCATTTGAATTTTAAAATTCAGAGAATAAAATAGCAGATGATAAACAACAGAACATTCAATAATATTACTACATTTTTAATTCAATTTGAAATAAGATTTTTCTTTGTTATTAATTTAAAAGATACTATTTTTTTACATTAATTGTACAATTATTGTAAAATTATAAAATTATCAATAATTTTATTTATTATTATCAATAATTATATTAATTATAAAAATTAATATAAATGGGCATATAATTATATTTTTTTTAATTTATTTATTTTGAATGAACATATTATAGTTATTATTTTTGTTTCTAAATTATTTTGAATCATCTTGTTTATTGTGTTTTGTGTAACTTCAAAAATTGCCAAAATCGTGTCAAAAATTCAAACAACACTGAAAGCAGCTGGTTATCGCTAATATCAGCAGCACCTGCCCAAAGCAAATGGCGGCGATAGTTTTGAACCTTTTTATTTAAGCATGTATATTAAAAAACATTGCAATTTTCTGAAGATGCTAACAGAAGTTAGCGAAATATCAAAAAGTCCTCTTTTCTTTGATCCAGCTCCTATAATTCTTTATCAATAATGGATCATTATCAACTATTTAAAGTAATGAATAGTTGTTTACTCTCTATTGAAATTTTTCATCTTCTATCAAGTAATTCTAAAATTTTCAAATTGCTACTTCGTTCATATCTTGATGAACAATACGGTAGGAACACTAATTAACCTCAATGCCTAGCATACATACATACATTCATAATAATATTGATATTTTGATATCAATATCTACTTAATATAAATGGGCATATAATTCTAATTTTTTCAAATTATTTATTTTGAATGAAAATATTATGGTTATTATTTTTGTTTTGTTTCTAAACTATTTTGAATCATCATTTTTATAGCGTTTTTAGTACCCTCAAAAAGTGCCGAAATTGTGTCAAAAATTGCCAAAATCGTGCCAAAAATTCAAACAACACTGAAAGCAGCTGGTTATCGCTAATATCAGCAGCACCTGCCCAAAGCAAATGGCGGCGATCGTTTTGAACCTTTTTATTCAAGCATGTACATTTTAAAAAACATTGTAATCTTCTGAAGATGCTAACAGAAGTTAGCGAAATATCAAAAAGTCCTCTTTTATTTGATCTAGCTCCAATAATTATTAATCAATATTGGATCATTATTAACTATTTAAAAAGATTCTATAGTACTTTACTTGTGTGGATACCACAGCACCTAGCAACTTTTGTATCTCGATATACAGCGCAGCTAGTGTAGAAAAGAATGCCGAAACTAAGAAAGTTTACAAATACGCTAACATTGAAAGCAGTCAATGTTCACGCCAGTGGCAGTTAAAAGCACAGGAGCGATCGGGAAACTTTTTCTCGTGTTCCTTCATGAACTTAACACGTTTAATCCGCGCAACTTCTGAACCCTAAGCCCGTGCTTACCTGTTTCAGCGGATCAGTGCAGTCGTTCAACGGGGCAATGCCTCATGTATAATGGAGAGCATGGGCGAAGGAGAGTCGTCAAAAGTTTTGCTTTAAATTTTAATTGTACACCTTCGTTTTCTAAAATTCGCATGCTTAATATACCGAAATTTTAATTTTTATAAATATTATCAAATGTTAATTTCGATGCCAACATTCGATGTTATCAAATGTTGTTAACATAGTTATTGAATGTTCGACAATGGTTGCCGAATATTACGACAATCCAGAATCCACGCATATTCATTAGAAATCAAAATACCGGATAGTTGAGCTAATTGAAATAAAGTATTCCAGCTATCATTTTCTTCACAAAATTTTGTAATGGCATCCTGATCCTTGTTACGAACAGCATATAACAAATCATCCATATGCTCCTACAAGATAACAACCACCGAATCTAGAGTTTGTCGATTACAAAATTTCAATTACTTACCGCTAATGAAAGCCACTCATTGCTAGCCAAGAAAAGCAGGAAGTGGAAATTCAGAAACATGTCAAGGTACTCATCTGGTTCAAATGATCTGAAGTATTTTAAGAAGCTATCTAAATTCTAAAACGGATAAAATACAAGTTAATCATTTTTTTTTCAACACAAACAACATGTGTTCAAATTTATTTTATTTATAATTAATCATTCACGAATTTTATGTATTTAAGAATAAAAGGCAGATTTTTTAAGTTTTGAAATTCAAAATTTATTTGAAAATAACATTTAAGTCAAAATCTTATTTTAATTGTAACAGGAAATTAAATCGAATTAATTAATGACAAATTTACAAAATCGCTTACCGATTAAGAAATGTAAATCGAACGATTATCAAAATATTTCGAAATAATTAATTAATTACAAAATAATTAATAAAAATATGATTTTTGTTACAAGTTCAGAAATTTATTACATAACACACTTGATTCAAAAATTCATCTTAGCACAATAGCTCGAATTATAATTATATAAATAGAAAGCATTATCAATGGGTTATATTGTGAACAATCAGTTCATATTGTGAACAACCAGTTCACCGGACGAAAATACCGGTGAAGAACATCCAATCATATTGGTTATACAATAAATGGAGGTTCCGTTGAAGAACTTAATATATAGAAAGAGTGCAAAGTGAAATTTATTAACTTCATCACAATTTATTGGAGATTTCATTTTTAATGATTTACCTGAAAAATTTGAATAGAACTTCGATTTTCGATCGGGAAATCATATTTATAGCCAGGCAGACTATGAACTGTTTGAACAGCGAAGGCAGTTGGAACGTCAATAAGCAAGTATTCGACAGGAAGTGGACGCGCTAGTTTTGTCACATCATTTCCAAAATCATCTTTTTGCTACAAAACACACGATTGATAATAATATTCACGTGTATATTACATTTATATTAAATATTACATTTATATTACGTTTATTATTTGATAAGCGTATAAATTCTACTTTCGTTTCACTTTTGTAATGATGAATATTTACTATTCCACGTTACGCGAAAGTTTGATTACTTTCGATAATCAAATCATCGATTATTTCTAATCGATGGCGATTAGAAACTACATCATTATAATGCATCATCAACTACATCATGTTCAAAATGCATCTTTAAAAATTTACAAATGGATCAAATTGAAATTTATTATTCCGAATGTGTCGATGTATAATTGTTATATTATCTAAATTGTCGATGTGTGCAAACAGAAAATACTATGTAAATTTTTAATTTATATTTTTTAAATTTTTAATATAAATATAAGATAATAATCAAAAATATCATAAAATAATAAGAAATAATCAGAAATATAATTATTTTTATATTTCTAATTATACAATAATTAGAAATAGTCAGAAATATAAATTTCAATATAAATAATCATACTCCGGAAATATAAGTTACAATATTAGAGTATAGTAAAATAATATGTTAATATTATGTTTGTGAAGTTATGTCATTTGTAAAATAAAATCACAAAGATTTTAATCACAAATCGGTGATATTTAATAAAATCAATGTTCAGATAGCTATTGACATAATAATTAAATAATGAAATAGCCAAATAGTTTACTTGCTGACATGTAATGGTATTAATTCACAAGTTTAGCCGATAATATTCTCTACTATAAAATAATAATATAATTATATAAATTAATAATATTAGAATGATATAAATTCTACAATAAATATTCTAACGATATAGATAATATTCTCTACTAATATATAAATTCTACCATAAAAATAAATAAATTTATTGATAAATAAATTTATTTTATTTGTAAATTAAAATTTATTTTATTTAATAAATAAATGCTCTAATAAATTCTACTGTATAAAAAATAAATTAATAAATTAAAATAATAAATTCTAATCTAAATCCTTTAAATACATTATTTATTTATAAACAACTTATCAAGGGCATTTTATATTATCGGATATAATTGCTGACCTTAAGAATAATATTAAGAATAATTTGAATTTACTCGGATTTAAAATATCAATTTATCTTGAAAACACAATATCTGAATGATTGTCATGTCAAATATCTAGCAGTGATTTTTAAATGCTAGTAAATACCTTGTAAAGTACATCTGGAACATACTGTTTTGATGACGATTCTCTGATACACGCTAACTCAGGAGCGTCAACTGTAGGTACAAGACAGTTTTCACGAACTAATGAAGTACATTGATTTGACACCTGGTAACCCTCAAAATTTATATTATTGTCTTTGTCACCTGCAATATAATAAACAATTAGGTAAATTTGAAACAGAAGCACCAAATATAACGAGATTAGGCCAAGACTCGATCAATAATCGAAATTAAGGAATATACAATTAACCGAAAATTGCGGGGATACTCACATTCGAGATCCTTTGCATTTGTTTTGAAACTGGCACTGATAGATAGAAAATAAATTTATTGTTAAGCCTCTAGTCTATAAACCTTCTTCAGAACTAAATTTTACATTTGCACAAGTTACTCTATATTTATAAGTATAGATTAAGTCCTTCTACTTATTGGGTCCTTTTCATATTTTCTTTAAATACTGAATGTATGGCGGAAAAGGGAACTGGTTTTCGGAACACAATAAGTAGAATTTATCTAAATGATTTGCCCCTTACTTGAATTCTTCAGCTTTTTTTATAACTACTATTTATAAATAACAATATTTATAATATAACAATATTTTATAATATTTTATAAAATATTGAAGAAGTTTATAGAACGGCGAAACTTTAAAATAAATTATACTTATTAGTTCCTTTTTATATTTTTAAATACTGATTGTATGACCGAATCTCAAGAATATCAATACAGTTCTCTACTACGAATATCAGTAGTTCTTGAATGAGAGCGTTGAAAACGTAAATACAAGAAAATAGATGACTCATTACTAATAATTCCTTCCGATTACCTCTGTAGCCTATTGCCTCTGTAGATAAACACGTTAAAAAAGTTTTATTTAATTAATGTGAGTCATTATCTGTGACTTATATGTATGATAAAAGAGTGGTTATCCAAATAATGTCCCATTTTAGTGGGTAATTATTAAGATGGATAATAAACCTCTGTAACTGTATTTTGCTGTGTGGCTATACGGTAACATCATCTTTAAATCTCCTCCATATTACCACTCCCATTTGAGATTTTCCTGTTCAAACTTATCTGTGTAATTTATAGCGTCAACATGAGCCTTTGATGCTTTCATCGCTGTGCTGTATTAGGCGATTTATTTTTGAATAAACAGAATATGTAATGCGTTAGTACAAAGCTAGAAGCTTCTTTAAACTGATATCTAGCATATCAACCTTGTTGTACAAACAAGCGAAGTCATATTCACTAAATGTTTAGTGACGTCTACAGGTGCAATAGACGTCTAGTACACATATATTAGATTTTAAAATACTTGCAATAATGGGGCTCTTTAGTTTTAAAAACCTTAAGCAGAAATTAAGGAAATGTCTTTATGGATAAATCGTCATGACTTGACTGATTGAACTAACAATTGGTATTCCTTGAAAAAGGTTTGAATTATTGTGCATTTTCGTCAACACATAGAAACCTCCAATAACTGCATTATTGGGTATCAATTTATTCTTTCCGTCTATTGTTATTGTTTTGAGATGAAGTCCTTCGGTTATTTAATGGTAAACTGTTTATCCTCCTCATGATCATCACTTTATAACTGACTAACGCTCTTATTTATGTATTATTGTCTACTCCAAATCGCGGTTTTTGCCAGTTATATTAATGACTAGTGATTAGTTATCTTTCAATTGCATTTTGCAAAAAGTTTTATCTTGTACCTTCATTTAATACATTTTGTAACGTCAAAGGAAAGTTTAACTTGTGTCTAAGTACGAGTATATAAATACGGAATATTTATTCATCGGCATATTCCTCACGTCTCGAATATATCTATCATTACGGCTTATAATGCCTGTTGATGAGTCACTTGTTTAGATTGATCATGCGCTTTTCTAATTAATCAACAGTGGATCATCCTTTTCGAATTCTGATGCTGTATCATCAATCTCTTTGAACTTTTCATGAAGGATGATTTTTAAATGTTCATTATAATCACGATATATCGCCACGTCAAGAAATGGTATAGAGTCATTTATTTTGTAGTTGATGTTGTGAATTTTAATTCACTTACGCCATTCAGTGATTATCCAAAGGTTTCAAAACTTGCTGATTTATGATTTCAGATTTAAAAAATGTCATCGACATATCTCATCCAGACTATTTGTTTAAGTACTTGTTTGTAGTGTGGATTTTAGATTTAATAATGACAGTAATGCATCATACCTTTAACTGAATTAATTCTTCGGTTATTATCAAAAGAAATTGCACATGGCAGGTAAAATTGCCGAGGACTGTCAAAAATTTATGAACTGTCAAAAATGTCAAAATTAAATAAACTGTCAAAACTGTGAGGTAAAAATTAAACAATTCTATCTATACCAAACTGGTTATGTTTGTAACTGCCAGCGACTTTATTTTTCTTTTCCATATATATATTCATAAAAAGTTTTGTATTGAAATAAAAGCTTGGTTCTATATCATTTTATAAAGACGAATTAAAATTTACGAAGATGTATAAAAAATAAAAATTTATGAAGTACTAAATATAAACTTTTAATCCGAAAGAATTTCAATATAACTGTTTAATTGACACAAACAGGACAGTGTAAGCCTGCATGCTTTTTACAAACATCGTCGAGAAGCTTAACCCGGAATGCGCCTACCAGACGCCTAGCCCCCCCCCGAATGAGGGGTTTCGACCTTAGTCTACTCATCACTACAGAGTGGTATCATCAGTGTGCTGATCGAATTTCTTTCACAGGTTTACTAAGAATCAAGTACTATCGAAGTTGTGTAGCTACAGGGCCACACTGATGATACCAACTTGTAGTGATGAGTAGACAAAGGTCGAAACACCCCATTGGGGCTAGCATATGTGTTAGGAGCATGCCTGGTTAAGCTTCCTGACGAAGTTTGTGAAAAAGTATGTAGGTTTAAAATTTCCTGTTCGTGTATTAACAAGATGTATTGAAATTTTAGTTCCGAAAGTGTAAAATATAGGAAGATATGAATTTGTCCAGAAACCAGATTGGAATTAAATATAAAATTCGAGTATTGACCAATAAATGTATCAGAAAAATTTGGAATTGTTTGTGAAAGACAGTTATTGACATAAAGACATAAATGTAGAAGCATGATAAAGCATGTATTACCTGTTACAACGACAGTTACAAACTTGGATCCGTAAAGACCGTTTTGTGCGAATCTACACTTATTTGGGAGCTGTTGTTGGAATGTTGCAGCCATGATGCATTCCTGAGCGCTGAGTAAATGCAAGTCCTAAATTAAATCTTAAATAGAAATACTTAGTGAAATTAAAAGTTACTTTATCTCCACCACGAACACATTGTACCGGCCCAGCTGAACCATCGTTTTCTTTAGCAGTTAGAAGATCTGTGAAAATCCAACCGACACGAATCATTCCTAACTTGTTTGCAATTGAATCTACAATATTAACATTACAATCTTCTAATAGTTCAATGCTATCTGAATCTGAAACCTGAATAGCTAAAAATATAAGTCATATTGTTGAGTTTTCAAACCTGCGGTGGTTCGTATATAAACTTCACTACAGCTCGGATTCCAAGAGGTACATTTTCGTAATATTCGTAGGATCCGAAAAGAAATCCAATACGTTGGGTTCCCGACTGTCGCCAATAGTCTAAAAATCTGTCAGCTATCATCGAGTTCTCAAACATGATGTTGTCAACATGGCGAAATTTCTACAACAAAATTAATTACTAAAATTTATACAAAATAATAAATGTACCTGTTGTTGCAACATCATTCCGCTTGGCTGACATCTTGTACAGATACCTCGAGGCCACGGAGGATGAGTTGTACATCCTCTTTTTACTTTGCATGAAATTTCCTCCATTGCCAGATATTTGTCGCTAAATCAATATTTACTGGATTTAGAATAAAACTAAAAATATTAAATAAATTAATTAATTTATCATTTAAATTAAAATATCAATTAGATAAGTATTGACTTTTTAAAGAATACAAACTTTCCTAGATAAAAGACTTGTTCTTATGGTTAAAACAATACTTTTAATTAAGTTATAGAAATTTTAATTTTCGTTATAAGTTTTTAAATTAAATAATGATAAATAATTAAATAATTATAAATAGTAAAACTAATTAAACGGGTTTTACAAATTCAAAACTTTTCAAGACCTTCCAATTAACTTTAAAATTATCTCGATAATCGACCAAAACTGAAATAAACAAAAACATTTCCATGACTTACGAGCGAAACTTTGCATGATTTCGTATATTTCAAAAAAGAATGTTTGGTTGTTCAAACAAATTGATGGAGTTTTAAACTAAAAAAGTATTCAGCCCAATTTCCCATTTTCAAATGGGAAATAATTATTGTGTTCTACATTATTATTAATAATAAGTTAAATTATTTAAAATAAGAAAAAAGCTATTATTTAAAAAAATATAAATAATTATTATTTTATTATAAAATATTTTTAATTAATGAAAACTTCTGAATATAATTAATACAATATAGGTGATTACAAGATATGCCGGAAAAAATTATCAAACTTTTTATTTATTTGATAAAGGAAAATAAAACAAACACAATTTACAATTAACAGTGGGATTACTACTTTCTACATTCGCCTCGTTGTTGTTCATGTAATGAACCTAATGCAAAATGTAAAACATGTTCGCGTGCTCGTTAAGGAAGGACTTACTGCTGCGTGAAATCGTAAGCTAATAATTTACATTCAAAAAACACTGACGTAATGGATATATTAACCTCTGGTAGCATTTCACTTCCTGATTTTACACAACAATCTGAGATAACTACTGATGATATAGCAAAAATTATATAGCCAATATAACAACAATCCCCAAACCAACATCAACCACGAAACACGAAACATGCAATGTTCAACTATTGACTGTGCTGTTTAGATACCAATACAAAAGCCATATCAGTTTTCAAGAACAGAAGGTCTATTGCTTGCGCAACTTGAAATATTGACGAAAACGTAAAAAAGATGGGACATTTTTATGACAACTTAACATCCTCGACCGAAAGCTCATTCAGGTTTGAACAAACATACAAAGCTATTCAACACTGATGATATTTCGAACCTTAAAATATAGATCCAAGCTCTACAAACTCAATTACAGTCTGATTTATTAATTTCTCTTGTGTTCTCTGCATTCTTGTCAAAATTTAATGTCATCATTCTAACCGAAACGCTTTCAATTAATTCTAACGCTATCAATTGTTTTTATCGCGTCGAAATCCCTGCTATTCTCATTGAAAGAGGTAGTCCTAGCGAAGGGTTGTTATTATCTGATTTTTCTATATAGTCTGCTGTTAAAAGTCTATCTTCTATTGCGATTCAAAGTACCGCTTATTATTGTGGTTTACAACTTTTCTCCGACCATACCCTTCTCTGTAAGTTAGATCTTGACGACTTTAACGCCACTCATACAAATCTTGCTAGTCCGAAGCTGCATTTCATTTCCAAATTTCGGTAGCATTTCGGCCTCTTTATTTAATAATCACCGGCAAATGCCATATATTGAGGTTATTATGAATCTAGCAACATCGATATTATCACTTTCGCTGATGTAACATCAGATGTATTAAGTTCTTGGTATTTTCTATGCAGTTACAAACCTATCATGGCGATACCTAATCTTCCACTTCCAAGTGGAATATTTAACAATCTTTCTAAACAAACACTTCCAAGACTTAGCAGCCGGTAAATATAAATCAAATCTTCACCTATATTCGCCTTTTAGCCATCAACGACATCTCTAAAAGTTAGAATTTAAACATCAGATTGTACATCCCGTTCGAACCACGAAAGGCTACCAATCACGCTATATCAGAAGAGTTATCAATCTGTCAATTCACGATATGTATTCTAGGATTCTGTATAAGAGGAACACTACAAAACACAAGCGTACAAAGCAAATAATTAGTATACATAGGGTAGCATAATACAAGATATCACGTATCTTAAATTAATTAAACGTTTAACAACATAGTTTAGCTAAAGACATGGTAGAAACATTTAGTCAAAACCTTAAGAATTAAAAAATATCCGTTGATTTTGACAAAACCCTCCATAATAATGCCATACCGAAAATAATGTAGATAAGGTTTTAAAAATAAATTCTGAACGAAATATAATTAGCGACATTGTGAGAAATCACCAAAGTAAATATCGTCAAATTATTCAAGATAAAACACGTTTATAAATCGTTATCTAAAACACTTTAAGGATTTTAATTTTTAGATTATAAAATCAATTAAATAAATTAACGTGCTATATTTCATTCTATCTAATATAAACAGAAACATTTTCATAATAAAAAGTTAAATTAATTTTTTCTTTCATAAATAAATTTTTTTAATATAATTATTTAAATAATTATATATAATTTATATAATTAATTTTTATATATTTATATTAATTAATTTTTACGTTCTTAAAAAGAACGTAAAAACTGTTAATGGTCAAATGCTAATAGTGCATATTATTTTCAATACAAATCAAAATACATCTAGAGGATCAATCGCTTTTGGCTTTTTGCACTTGAGTTTTTACTAACAAAACTTTCATCAACTAAAAATAAGTGTTTTTCTTTCAACGACTAAGTTGCTGAAGGAATTGCTGCTATTGTTTTTATTAAAACGTGAAATATTAAAGATGAATATAATTTTTAAATCTATATTTATCCAAATTTCAATGATTAAGAATTGATTTATGATATTTATTACTTACGACGAATTAACTTTTAATTTTCTTAAATAAGCGTGAAATGACAGATGCTTGATTGGAGGATCTCTAAGTCGCAGATACTCTTCGTCAAATGGGTCTTGCTTTACACATTTAAGACATTTGGTTGAGCTTGAATGATCACAGCTATAACAAAAAGCAGAATATCATATTTTACTACGAGATAGCGAAACTATCATTAACTAAAAGGAAATGTTTTTTCTTTTCAAACGCAGCAAATTTAAAATTAAAATAGTCACAAAAACAAAACATTTATTTAGAAAAACCAGACTCAAAATTTGATACTAGTCAAACGAAATAATGGCAATATTATGGAATACACGAAATTACGATAATTTGGTTGGGCTTATTGAATACAGCAAGTATTGTATACTTAACTTAGAATAAAAGAAAAACTTTGGTTTGATTTTTTAATTATTTAACATAAAAAACTAAATTAAAAAGGTGATCTATAAACATACAAAATCGTATCACTTACTTGTGAGTCGTTACTGAGACTGTGATATCATCTATATTGATATTATCAAGAAAATCATCAAGATACGACTCATCCAGTGTATGATCACCATTGATTGAACCTATTCCATTAACTGTATTTGCAACGAAATATATTGTACCACTTCTAAGATACATTTTCAAATAAATGGTAAATATTTTCAGTTTATTTAAAAGTACAGCCAAGTTTTTACAATTTCATACATTTATATTTTTCAAATATTAAAAATAGTACATTATATTATTTAGGAATATAATGTAAATTTGTATTAAGATGAATATATATAATATGTGATTAGTAAACTAGTAAAGTACATAATTTCATTAAGTCTTGATATAGGCCAACGATGCAATGATACACCATTCATATGCCACTAAGCAAAAGATACTTAAAACCAGTTTTGACCGGGCTAATAATCTCTAATGATTTAATGAATAACAAATTTGTCCAATATTCACAATGAAGTAGTACACAACAGATCGATATTTCGCGCAAACAACCTTAATATAAAATTTAGTTTAGACAAGTTGCCGATTTCTGAGAATCACCGACTTTCTGCAAATTTGTAGTAGATACTTTCTAACCTCGAAGATCATCTGATTTTCTTTGTCAATAACAAATACCGATAAAACACGATATATAATTTTAGTCGTAAAGAGAAGCAAATATATTAAAGATTATAATGCATATTTTTAGGACAAGTAATCCGACAACATTAGATTTTTTATATAATAATAAAATGAAAATATAATTGAAATTAAATAATTAAAAATGCAAAAGATTTAGAAATTCTAAATTAATATTAAATTATCAGTAAACTATTAATTATATTGGTATTACATGTTAAGCTCAAATCGTATAGCAAAATAAATGTTATTTATCATTTTAATAACATTATTGATTTCATTATATTTATAATTTAATAAATAACTTCTTAAAACGTTATCAATACTGATAGTATTAAATAATGTCGACCAGTGGTGCAGGCAGAGCAGCAAACGCAACTCTACGTGTGCTAGCGACAAAGATCAGCGAAAAATACAGGTCTGAATTTTCCAGCGTAATAACGTGGCTCCGCACGAAAATTGGAATTGCTCTAGCAGCGTCGATATCACAATGTTTCCGAGCACCGTGCTCCAAACTCAATACACCGGTGCATTCGGTCATATACATTGAGTTGCAAATTGCACAATGATTTTTTTTTCTTTTTTATTGTAAATCAAATTAATATAAAATTATTAACATTATTAATATTAAACTCATTTGCGAGTAACAAATGTTGTATTAAATGATAATATTCCAAACAATTAAAAAAATAAATTAATTGTTAAAATAACTATAAATCGTGATAAAATTTCAAAAATTTGGACATTTTAAAAATTAAAAAAAAAATTTAAAAATGATTTTTAAAATTTTAAAATTTTTAAAATTTTAAAATTTTAAAAATCTAGACATTTTTAAATAGTCTAGATATAAAATTAAGTCAATATTTATTCTTGAGCATAAAATTACTTTAAAATAAATAACTCTTTGTGAAATCTAAACTTTTATTTCAGACGAATCGTATACTATATTGAAAATATATTCGTAATAGGCAAAGCTGCCGAAAATATTCAAACAGGAAATATAGTTGTTTTATTAGATGGATTTACATTAATCCATCTATTTTATTAGATAGTTCATCTATTATATTAGCGAAAGTAGATTTTCTACAAATTCGATGATGATAATTCAATGATTAAGCTGTTAGTAGGTCTTAGCTATGCATTTACTAAATTCCATCGGAATCTGTGCGGCAGGGACACATGAATTGGGAATTGCAAGAATGTGAGTGAACGTAAATATCTAGGTTTAAAATTTAGAATTAATGTTTATGATGAACATGCTCAACAAAATGTTCATTATTCAGAAAGAATAATGAACATTTTCGAAAACGTTTGAAAATGGACATTTTTGAATAATATTAAATATCATATTAACATCATATTAATACGCATTTAATAAGATGATGGCTTTTAAGAGCTAGCTGATAAAAAATACCATATTTAATAACCTTTTTCGGTTTTATGAATCGTCACTCACAATAAACGTAGATAAATTTTCTTCGTTTACACATGCTTTATTTCCTATTTAAATTTTAAACCTAGATATTTACGTTCACTCACATTCTTGCAATTCCCGATTCATGTGTCCCTGCCGCACCGATTCCGATGGAATTTAGTAAATGCATAGCTGAGACCTACTAACAGCTTAATCATTGAATTATCATCATCAAATTAGTAGAAAATCTACTTTCGCTAATATAATAGATGAACTATCTAATAAAATAGATGGATTAATAATTAATAAATTAACTAAAATAGATAAAACAAATATCTAAATTTTATATCTAGACTATTTAAAAATGTCTAATGTCCAAATTTTTAAAATTCTAGCACGATTTATGGATTAATAAATTATATTTTAGATTAATTTTAGTTTTAATCAGTTTTCTTTCTGATTTTTGTTAAAAAATCAGATTGAAAATCAAGATTAAAATATTTATTTTTATTATTATTTTATTATTTTAATAAAATAATAAATTAATAAATAATAAAATAATAATTTTATTATTTTTATTTAATAAAAATAATAAAATTTTAATAATAATATTTTTGTGCAAAAAATTCGTATACTTAGTTTTAACTGATCTGAATTGTTTAAAGAAACATTTTTAGTTACTAACTTCACATTGCTAAATGAGAAATCTTCATTCGTGAGTTGCATTTTACACTCAGAGTCTTTACAAATGCTCCAATTTCTGTGTTTCAAATCAAAGACATCTGCTACCTAAATGGATTTCGAAATAAAGAGACAGCAAATATCAAATTATTAATACGCAAAATACCTTTGACTCGAAAGTATTGAATGTGTGCGAAGGGTCAACTCTTATGGCACGAGTGATATTCTTATATCGAACACCAATTAACTTAAAAATGTTTAAATATTTTTGAATTAAAGTGAGAACAATTAAGAACGAACAATTAAAAGAGAACAATTTGAAAAGTTATAAAGCTTTCAAATTGAAAATTGATTTGTAAATTGCACTGGAAAAAACCATATACCGTCAGCATGTATATTCCGACTGAGTATTGAACATGTTAACAGCTCTATCGCAATAGACAACAATTATATACAATTATTAGAGGATCAATAAAGAGAGAAATTTTATTTGATATTTCGGTAGCCTCTGGTAGCATCTTCAGAAAATTAATTTGTAAAAATTACGTAATATTTTATAAAAATATTATAATAATTATAATTTTAGAATAAATATAAAACTTAATATTACAATCACTTTAATATTAAAGTAATATAATTAATTATTTTATTAAAATAAATTATTTTGTAAAAGATTCGTATAATTATAAAAATTTCGTAATATAATAAAACAAAATAATTGCTAGTTCCAGATTAGTTAAGAAACATAAATGATTTATCGTGAAATTAACGTATGTGACTTGTATGTGACTCATTGTACTAATTCGGTACAATGAAACTATCGGACGAATGTTGTTTTAAGCTTCCATGGTCACGATTTGCTAATCCAATTCAACCGCATAATAAGTATGTGACTTATTATGCCTTCTAAATACTTAAAAAAGTTTATACGTTATATAAATTAACTTAAAATTTTGATGTCAATAATTAGGGTTAAAATTATAATTTAAGGAAGCAGATATCACATACTTTGTTTGCAAATATGAGTATATGCAAACAATACCGCTGTTATTTCATATCTATATTTTTAAAATCTTTATATTTTAATTAATATGAGTACAAACGCGCATGGAATTGCTTATATAAATAATTATATCATTTTTTACAGTGAATGTTTGCAGGCGGTCATTTAATATTAAGCAATTTTATTTTATCATTTATAAGTCAAACCTCGATAATTAAAAGAAGTTGATCACTAATCATCAGGCATTTTAGTAAAATACTTCTTTGCATTACTTTATTGCTTTATTCGAGCGAATGTATTTAATAAAAATGGCATTGAATAATTTTAAATTTATATGATTTGTATTTTGATTTATGTGTAATTTTTTAAAATAAATGAAATAAAAAATAATTTCGTAATGAAAAAGAAACTACCCTGGGTACTGGTCACGACCTATTGTGAATAATAAAGCCAAACGAAGCAAAATGATTGGTAAAAGGTATTAATAACATGTCACTACGTATTTCAATTATTTCTACTCATCGTCTATAAGCTACAATTTAATTGGAATAAAGTTAGTTTGAAGCGGATTGATTGGTCCAGAACAAAAGTAAAAAACATCCTGTTATTTTTTCGAAATTATATATATATAATGTTCTCTTAAAGGCAATTTATATAAAAACACTAAACTGATGATAAGCTGGTGATATTCCCAACTCATATATCCAAACACAAATAATCAACAATTATTAAACGTTAAATAATTTAATTTAAGTTGATCAGATATTTTTATCTTGCGGATGTATCGCTTAATAATTTTAAATGTGTATTTTAATATTATATTATTTATAATATATTATTATATTATTTTAATATTATATTATATTTTTATATAATTTACTATTTTCTGTATCTATTAAAATCTAAATATCTTTTTTTTAATTATTTAAATGATTTTGAAGAAAGGCAATATCATTACATATTGTTGCAATTCTTAAAATTTCATTATTTAATGTATTATATTTTATATTATATGGTATGCATGAATGCTCATGCAAAAATATGTTTCTTGTAAATTTAAATATGTCATCTTTACGATATAAATTAAAAGTAGTTTTAGTTAATGTTAATTTAATGTTCATATCTAGATATACACCTTCTTTATCATTAATATTGGTTTTGTTAAGAATAAGGCTTTCTGGATAAATGTGCTCACTAATTGAATAAAAATTATTAGAATTAAATACACATATATCATCAATGTATCGAAACATATATTTCATATATTTATATTAACAAATTCATATTTTATAAAGCTTAAAAGATATAAATTAAAAGTAGTTTTAGTTAATGTTAATTTAATGTTTATATCTAGATATACACCTTCTTTATTATTCATATTGATTTTGTTGTGAATAAGGCTTTCTGGATAAATTTGTTCACTAATTGAATGAAAATTATTAGAATTAAATACACATATATCATCAATGTATCGAAACATATATTTCATATATTTATATTGTTTAGATTTAGTTTTTACACAGTTATGAACAAATTCATATTCTATAAAGCTTAAAAACAAGTCAGCTATAA
This sequence comes from Pomphorhynchus laevis, assembly GCA_012934845.2. NCBI lineage: Eukaryota > Metazoa > Acanthocephala > Palaeacanthocephala > Echinorhynchida > Pomphorhynchidae > Pomphorhynchus > Pomphorhynchus laevis. The sequence goes on from WNNJ02002282.1 coordinate 36,626, forward strand.
TTGGGCTACTATTACCACCCATTGGAACACCTTTTACTTGTCTAAATATAGATGTCCCTACTTTTAAATAATTTTGATTTATCAAAATATTTAAGGATTCTATTAATTCAATTTTATCCATATATTTATATTTACTTGATGGTTTAATTTTTGTTAGATAGGCGTTATAATTATTATAACATATATATGTATATCTTTTTCCGAATATAAGATTAATTAATTTTACTAACGCTTCTTTAATATCTACTAAATCTAGATTTGTATAAAGCATAACAAAATCGTACGTATATCGTATGTATTTATATTCTAAAAATTTATTCCTTTTGTGTGTTCTAAAAATTCTTTTGTAGAATTAATACTGAAATAGTGTTTTATACCAGTATTAATTTCGATTACCTTGCAATATTTTTTAAAGTGTGCTTTAATTACTTTAAGTATTTTATTCATATAGACAGAAAGTGGGTTTAATGTACATTTAAACGCACTACATATGAACCTAGGTTTTATTGAATTTTTATGTAATTTTGGATTCCAATATAATATAGGTATAGTTTTATTATCTGATTCAACCTTTATACCCTTTTTATCCATTATAGAACAGTGACTTGTAATAATTGTTTCTAAACTCAACTCACTACGTTCATATGTTGGATTTACATTTAAATCATTAGAATTAACCTCTTTCATTAGTATATCATAATAAAGCTTTTTGCATATGAAGACAAAGTTATTACTAGCTTTATCAATAGTTGTTATTATATAGTTATCCTTTAATTTAGTAAGTTCTTTATACATATCTTTATTAATTTTATCTTTCCTTTTATAATTGTTTGTTATTTTCATTTTATTTTTAATTTTATCAAATATATAATCTTTCCAAATTTTTAATCTTTGATGTATTTAGGCTTCTACTGTTAATCAGCTTTATTAATAGTTGTTATTATATAGTTAGAATATTAATTTTAATGTTATAAATTTATAAATAATAATTAATTAATAATTAATTAATAATTTATAATTAATTTATACATTAATATTAATATTAATATTATAATATTAATATTAACTAATAAACGACGATTGCATGATTAAACTGATAAACGACGATTGTATGATTAAACCGATAAACGACAATTGTGTGATTTAACCAATAAGCGACGATTGCATGATTAAACTGATAAACGACGATTGTATGATTAAACCGATAAACGACAATTGTGTGATTTAACCAATAAGCGACGATTGCATGATTAAACCGATAAGCGACGATTGTGTGATTAAACTGATAACCGACAATTGTATGACTTAACCGTAAAACGACAATTGTGTGATTTAACTGATAAACTACAATTGTGTAATTTAATTGATAAGATTACAAAGGTTTTCTGTTCCACAGACAACCTTTGCAACTAAAACTAAAGTCTAAAGTCTAATAGTTTGCTCGCGATCTTTGAATAGAAAGACTAGACTGCGATCTAAGCAGGCTAGTCAAAAATTCGTTCCAAAAATGATAAAACATAAAAAAATGAAAGATAAAAATAACCAATTTATAAAAACTTGCAAGTTGTTACAAATGCTTACAACTTGTAAGCATTTGTACAACTCAAATAGGCATCATAAAATTATAATAAACTAAAACTATGATAAACTCACAATATTAATATTTAATATTCTAGTATATTCTAAATGCGTGGAATTTAGATAATTGTTTAATTAAAAATTATATCAGTGGGTAGGCAGTCTAATGATATTATTTAAGCTGACTGATAAATGGTACCATCATCAACAATGAAGATGTTCGTTTATGCCAGTTATTCGAACTGCTAACAGTGTATTGATGGTCATAGAAAGAATGTTGTTAATTCAGTTTTTGCTAATCAAGACGAATAAACTAAAAATTAAAGGATTAAAAAGTTATACCTTTCTAACTTCAGACAGATCCATTAAAATTTGCTTGCAAAATGTCTAGAATAAAAATTCAGATCAATGTACACATTCAGAGAAAAATATAAAATGCCGTCTAAAAACACACGTTCAAAAAAGATTAGTGCCGATATATGCATTCGCTTGCTTCTTATCCGTATGCTGCATGTGAATGCTTAGCAAGACACTTTCCAAAATGTCTTGCTGAATGTGTTATTGTCCGTCACACACTTGTTATCAACTGATAGCTTAATTATCAACTAACTGTTACACTTAAATAAAATTCGCATTTCAGGTAATTGCAAGATTGCCATTTCAGGTAATTTCAGAGCAAACTGCTTGATGATGGCAAACGGCTTCTAGTTTGGCATCATTAAGTTTGCCAAACTGCTTCCAGTTTTGGCGAATGATAATATAGACTAGGTGTAGAGAGATATTTCGGCATTGCGGATCATCAAAATATTCGACGTTATCTCTACTCCACCACGTATCCTCGCCTGGGATGCCCTTTAATATTTATTCTTTTATAAATATATCAAAATCATTATAATCAATCCACACAAGGACATAAGGACAGATTAGACTTCGGCAGGTGAGACCGGCAGAGGATAAAGGAGTATCGGCAGGATGAGGCGAGGCGAGTAACGGTGAGATGGAATGTAGACCAGGGTGTGATAGAGTAACGTGGATACTTTGGTCTGGAGAAATGACGAATAATCATGGGGATTAATGTTGCCAGGCGAAGAAGATCGAGCAAGGATTAAGTTAAAAGTATGCCATAGAGTCTTAGAATTGAATGAAGTGATGATTTTATGCTGCCAGAAGGAATTGCATTTGGTACGTAGTAGTTTGAGATGAGACCGGCAACTAGCAAGGAATCAAGGAGAGACAGAAATGCATTGATTACTTTAAATATTGAATTTAAAATAATAATATTAAACAATAATTATTTATTATAATATAATCTATTTGTCGAAAGTTACTCGAGAAATGAAAATTGTAAAACAGTCAGCTAGAGAGTCAACTGCATAACACTTAATTTGATCCCGCTACCGTCACGATCGATGGGGAAATAAGAATTCACATAATAAAGAGCACAGAGGATGTCTTTTAGAATTTTATTTAAAAGATAATTGTCATTGCTACAAATTTTCAGTAACGAACTGTTACCATTTAAGTTTTAAGGCCCTCGTAATACATTCTCTAGAGATAGAAAAAGTTAACTAGGCGCTTAACAATTTTCATCAATATTGTCAATCCAACTGTCTTGTTGTAAATCTAGATAAGACCAAGGCCATAAAATTTCTAGCAGGTGTCCGATTATCTAGTAAGGACATCTTAATTTTTAATAGGAATCAACTTGGAATGTTGTCTCAATTTTGATATTTAGGGGTCAGACTTACTTCCCCCATGACTTCCACCGATAATCTTGAACGAGTGGCATGTAGAGTGGCATATCGTACCTGTGCTGCTCAGTTATTATCTTCGGCTACTTATGATGTTGTTTTGAAATTTTATTCACTTAATGGTGCGTCCCATAGTAAGTTATGGCTTATCTGCACTATGACAAGATGTTACATGATCTTGCCATGATCTTTGAATTTTAAGCGTATAGATTGCATAAGATGGTCGTTTATTAAGGTCTCGTTCTCAACGGTAGCTTCCATATTACATGACGTTCAATTGTCATTACAAATAAAAGAAACATTTTTGCTTGAGGAAACTCCTAGCTCACATTGCTACATGGAAAGATAAGATAATAGAAATTGACTTCAACAGTAATATCTCCTGATTTATGCCGATTTGTAACGATAACAAAAGCGAATATGCGTAATCTATTCAAAAAGATACCAAGCTCCTCATATTGGAGAGTTCGTTGCGTGGCACCACATCCAGGTTTCTTGTATTTAAGCGCTAAAGTTCATAAACACTAACATGTGTACAGACCTATTAAAGCCAGTTATTGTACGTATAACCACGCCCTAGCAAGAGAAATCAATGGATACATTCGAACTGCCTTTGATACCAGCTGGAAATGCATGGTTAAGGATGGGTATGATTTTGTATTTCAACTAAACGCATTAAGTTTGCCAAGACTGTATATGATAATATCAGCTTATGTGGTATCTTCACACATTTTCAACTTGATCGAGTCATAGTAATGGCATCTGAGCTTCTGATAAACAGGTGTATATAATGACACCCAAATAACGATGAATGGACAATATTTCTGAATAAATGTACCTCACATACACATTTTACTTTTTAAGGAACGTTTCACGATCAAATAGATAGCGTAGCAATGGGTAGCCCTTTGAACGATATGTGAACGATATGTTCATAATAATTGGTGAAGCGATTTTAGATAAAGGAACACTATTGACCGATCTCAATGAGTATGATCCGAATACAAAAGGGCAGGTAGAGGCTGAAGAAAACGGTAGCTTTCAATTCTTGATGTCGCTCTTTATCGAAGTAGTTCAAGAATTAGCGCATCAGTATACCAAAACCCGATATACCCTCTCTAGTTAGTCATTGGGAATCTGTGACCCCAAAAGCCCACAAGATCTCACCCCTCTGAACACAATTTTCGAGGTCATCTAGATATTACAGTACGAAACTTCTACACATTGCTGAAGATAGACACGTATTTAACATGTTCATAGATAGGGGCTATCCACCAACAATAATATGAAAAACATCAAATTCAATTAGATATCCAAAACAACATCTAGCAGATAATCACAACGAAAAAAGATTTATATAAATCTGACCTCAAATAATTATATAGTAATTATATAATGATATTATAATAATGATGTAATTATGATATTTCAGGCTACTAGTGTGAAGATGATAATTATCTTTTAAATAAAATTCTATAAAAAATCCTCTGTGAATTATGATATTGTAAACGAACTGTTAACATCTGCAGGCTGCTTCAGAAGCCTGAGGATGTTAACAGTTGGTTATTGAATATTTACAGCAATGACAATTATCTTTTAAATTTAATTCTAAAAAGCATCCTCTGTAATCCTTATTATTGGCAATTGGAATGGAAGTGTTCTCTAAAAAACTATTTTCACTCCTTTCTTCGTATCTCATAGTATTTTCATGATCACGTTGCTATGAATTGGTATGTAAAATCTACGAAAAAGGCACAACAAATCAAATCAGCTAACTGAGTCTACGTATTTAATATAATTATAAAATAAACAAAACATAATTGCTTGTTTTGGATCGAATTGCTTGTTTTATAATTTTAAAACAATTTTTAAATTTAATGATGAGGTATATGAACGAAACGATAGTCTTGCAATGGGAAATCCTCTTGTACCCCCTTCTAAGTGAATTATTAAATCATCTAACTGAGTCTACGTATTTAATATAATTATAAAAAAACATAATAATGCTAAATCAAAATTTAATAATTAAATAATAAAATTAATAATTGTTTTTAGATTTTCTATAATTTAAATCAAGTTAAAAAATGAAATTTAAAATAAACGTCATTTTTATGAATTGACTAATAAATAACAGACGTTGTATCAGAATAAGAATTAGAGGTCATCAGGAGGAACTGCTATGCTATCAGGTTTCGGCCCCTAACTCCTCTACCCAACATATCAGCGGGGCCAAATACATGCTAATGATGTATTTCCTCTAAAATAACTATCTAGTATCTTATTTAGCATCACTGCAGTGCAGTGATGCTTCTTTGTTCTGCAATAACATGATTTCACTGTGTAACCTTAAAAGTATGAAAATGTAAATAAAATAAATGAATGATGTTCTACAAGGCTCCGTTTCTGATCATCTTCAAGAATAAAACAAATAAATGATGTTCTACAAGGCTCGAAAGATGTTCTACAAAGCTCCGTTTCTGATTATCTTATATTCTGTCTTCTTCTCGTCAACTTGTCTGTTATAATTCGCGACAATAACTTTCTTCTGATGCAAGGATTATAAAATGTAAAGAATAAAACCTGTGAATAAAACAAATGAATACAAAACAAAATAAAACTATTATTCAAATAAAATTAACTGAACGAACGGACTGAACGAACTGGAAAAAGGATTGAACGAACAAACTGAACGAACAGACTGAACGAACAGATTGAACGAACAGAATGAACAAAAAAATCTAAAATAAATTAAACAAAAATTAAATTATTCAAAATTAAATTAAAATGAATATTACTAAACCAATAAAAATAAATTAAAAAACTTAGAGTGTATGACTACGATGAATTATTATAACTTAAAGTCTACACTTGGTTGATTGATTACCTGTTAAAATAGCGTTTTTGCATTTTTAATTGACAACGCGTCGAAGCATAACCTAGTATCGTTATCTGGACAAGTATAGATTATTTTACATTTATATATGTCCAGCATATATCAGGTTTCACGTACATGTTGGGCGAGAGCACATTTAGTAAATTTAGGATCCCTACAAGTGCAAGCATGCTTCATTAACCTATCACGTAGGGATCTACCTGTCTGTCCTATATAGCCCAAATCAAGGATATGCACGGTATGTGATATACTGTTCCGTTAGTTTCTCTCTTGGGTTAGCGTTTAAACCTACTTACCATTTTAATGCCTGCACGGGCATAAAAAGTTATATTTAGTATATATAATATATAATATATACTATATTATATAGTATACAGGGGTTTCCATAGTTATAGACACATTTTCCCAAAGTTAGACACATTTTCCGAAGTTATAGACACATTTTACCAAAGTTATAAACACATTTTCCCAAAGTTATAGACACATTTTCCCAAAGTTATAGACACATTTTCCCAGAGTTATAAACACATTTTCTCAGAGTTATAGACACATTTTCCCAAAGTTATAGACACATTTTCCCAGAGTTATAAACAAATTTCTCAAAGTTATAGATACATTTTTCTAATATTTATACAAACGTTAATTTTTCAACATGATAGATATGGGTTTATTTTTAAATGCCTAACGAATACAAGTTTTAATGAAATTAAAATCAAATCCCAAATTATTTTTTAAGTTTATAAAGATGCATTTGCATATTGTATAATGTGTGCCTACTTGCGACATTATAAAAGGAGAGTAAAATCTAATAAAAGTTTTATTAAATTATTTTTTTATTATTGTTGGTGGATAGCCCCTATCTATGAGCATGTTAAATACGTGTCTATCTTCAGCAATGTGTAGAAGTTTCGTACTGTAATATCTAGATGACCTCGAAAATTGTGTTCAGAGGGGTAAGATCTTGTGGGTTTTTGGGGTCACAGATTCCCAATGACTAACTAGAGAGGGTATATCGGGTTTTGGTATACTGATGCGCTAATTCTTGAACTACTTCGATAAAGAGCGACATCAAGAATTGAAAGCTACCGTTTTCTTCAGCCTCTACCTGCCCTTTTGTATTCGGATCATACTCATTGAGATCGGTCAATAGTGTTCCTTTATCTAAAATCGCTTCACCAATTATTATGAACATATCGTTCACATATCGTTCAAAGGGCTACCCATTGCTACGCTATCTATTTGATCGTGAAACGTTCCTTAAAAAGTAAAATGTGTATGTGAGGTACATTTATTCAGAAATATTGTCCATTCATCGTTATTTGGGTGTCATTATATACACCTGTTTGTCAGAAGCTCAGATGCCATTACTATGACTCGATCAAGTTGAAAATGTGTGAAGATACCACATAAGCTGATATTATCATATACAGTCTTGGCAAACTTAATGCGTTTAGTTGAAATACAAAATCATACCCATCCTTAACCATGCATTTCCAGCTGGTATCAAAGGCAGTTCGAATGTATCCATTGATTTCTCTTGCTAGGGCGTGGTTATACGTACAATAACTGGCTTTAATAGGTCTGTACACATGTTAGTGTTTATGAACTTTAGCGCTTAAATACAAGAAACCTGGATGTGGTGCCACGCAACGAACTCTCCAATATGAGGAGCTTGGTATCTTTTTGAATAGATTACGCATATTCGCTTTTGTTATCGTTACAAATCGGCATAAATCAGGAGATATTACTGTTGAAGTCAATTTCTATTATCTTATCTTTCCATGTAGCAATGTGAGCTAGGAGTTTCCTCAAGCAAAAATGTTTCTTTTATTTGTAATGACAATTGAACGTCATGTAATATGGAAGCTACCGTTGAGAACGAGACCTTAATAAACGACCATCTTATGCAATCTATACGCTTAAAATTCAAAGATCATGGCAAGATCATGTAACATCTTGTCATAGTGCAGATAAGCCATAACTTACTATGGGACGCACCATTAAGTGAATAAAATTTCAAAACAACATCATAAGTAGCCGAAGATAATAACTGAGCAGCACAGGTACGATATGCCACTCTACATGCCACTCGTTCAAGATTATCGGTGGAAGTCATGGGGGAAGTAAGTCTGATCCCTAAATATCAAAATTGAGACAACATTCCAAGTTGATTCCTATTAAAAATTAAGATGTCCTTACTAGATAATCGGACACCTGCTAGAAATTTTATGGCCTTGGTCTTATCTAGATTTACAACAAGACAGTTGGATTGACAATATTGATGAAAATTTTTAAGCGCCTAGTTAACTTTTTCTATCTCTAGAGAATGTATTACAAGGGCCAAAGCATAAAATATACAAAATGATTGTGAATATTTAATACAAGTATGAAGATCTGAAATAAATAGGTTAAAGTATAACGGTCTAAACTAATCTCCTTGTGATACACCGCTAGTTTGTCGAACTAATTTTGAGCTTTGAAAGATATTTTAGTTTACTAAAAAGCAGTTTACTGTTTACTTGGTCAAATGCCTTTGTAAAATCTACAAAAATCGCATACATAGTTATGTGTATAAATATAATATGTAAAACAGCTAATGGGTAAAACTTTCGACTCCGACTGTAGAGCATTTCGATTGTAGAATTTCTAAGCGCATTCTAATTCATTATTTTAGAGTATTTATTCGTTTTCTCAAACGTGGCCACACTCCTACCACACTACCACCATATTATTTCCAATATTTAATACAAGCAGGAAGATCTTAGGTAAATAAGCTAGTGTAACGGACTCAACTGGTATCATTGTTGTACACGGCTAATTTGTCGAACTAATTTTGAACTTTGAATTCCGTAAAATACTCTAATCGAATGTGCAGATAGCATTTTTATAAACGACCATTTTATGCGATTTAAAGGCTTAAAATTCGCAGGCATACGATTTTGCCACATCGCAGATAAGCCATAACTTACTATGGGACGCAACATTAAATGAAAAAACTTTAAAGCTACATCATAAGTTGCCGAAGATAATAACTGAGCAGCACAGGCACGAGATGCCACTCTACATGCCACTCGTTCAAGATGATCGAAGAAAGTCATGGGGAAGTAACGAAACAAACAAGGAAACGATAAATATCCAAATATAAATGGTAATCGTTAGGGACATTCTTTCCTTGCCAGATATCAGATATTCACTCGAAAAAAATGACATTGGAAATCGCGTTTATATTTTTTATTTATTGCATTATTTCATAATTATTTCATTTTAATCACTTCACAAACTTAAAAGTAACATCAAACAAATTATAAAATCGTTATTGATACATCAAATGAATGCATCTGTTGAATGTCTTTCTTATGATAAAATGAAGAAACTGCACACTATGAAATTCACTTAAAAATCGATTTAAATATTTAACTATAATGTTAACAGAATCAATATTATTTTTGAAAACATGTCATGTAAATTAAAACATTATATACTAAGATTCGACAGGATTAACTTGCCCTTCTTTCTTTCTCAAAATGACAATTCCTTCAAGTACTGGAGAGAGCGAAATATATTCGTCCTCGCCTGTTGTAAGTTCAGCTCTTTCACCGTAACTAAGAAGGACTGGTGTGTCGTGGGTTTGAAAGCCGGTGATAGTTTTCGGGTTACCAGCTTGACCTACAATGTCAACGGCTTGACCAACTCGAACACTAACGTTAATCGGTTTCAAGGTCGCTTCGTCAATTGTCATTAAAAATCTTGGGTGGCTAGCCAACATCAGTAACAATAAATGGTGAGGAAATCGAGTTAAAGCTAAAAGAAAAGCTTTTTAATGAATGAAATCAAATAAATAGGTTTTATGGATGAGGTTAAACACACAATGTACAGTTAACTTATATTTAGGCGAATATATATATTCGAACAGTAGCTGGCTTTAATACTTAATATCAAGCGGCTTGTTAAATAAAAATATTTAAATTTTTAAATTTCCAGGAACTATCAAGTATAGTTAAACGACAACAAACATTATTTTGATATTTCGCTATCAACGACTAGTATCTTCAGAAAAATTTAATACAGATCAGGATGGATATATTTCTAATAAAAATATTTAATAATATTTAATTGCAAAAAAATCTAAAAAAACGTTTGTAATTATGCCTTTTGAGGTTAACCATATCTTTAAATATCAATGATGCGTAATTCTAATATTAAAATCTCATTAAACTTTTAATTAAATATTGAGTTTTTTTACTAAATATTAAATTCACAGTCACTTATTATTTAAATTAATAAATTTAATTAAATTTAATTTTAATTAATTAAATTACTTATTACCAATAATTCAGATAAACAGCAAATGCAGTCCTTAAAATCATAAAATGCATCCTCATTAAAGAATGGATAAAAAATCTAACCGGCTGAATTTATGATTTATTAAAGAGCGGACTGTAAGAAACAAAAGCGTGGATTTTGCTACCACAACAATTGGTCAATCCAACATTATTGATAAAATGCGGTTTTTTGTAAACCAATAATGGAAACATACACAGAAATCAAATTTATATATAATAAACGAATTTACATTTTCGTTTTGCTAAAGATGATAGAAGTGGAACTGAGGATCTAACTGCCATCGTTCTGCTTGCTTCATTTAGAGTTTTGTCCAAGCTCGACTAATTAAGACTTACAGCAAATTAATTTTCATTTACTTTGTGTAAAATTTCATCTTAGTTCACTTAGTATTCTGTATTAATCCTATTTCTTAATCTTTCTTTGATGTTTCCTCAATCTAACATTAAAGAATTTTGTATTTAAATAATTCCAAATAATCGAGGAGCCATTACATGCTGTTTTTTCAAGCTAAAACTATGTCACAAATCTTATTTAGCAGGTTACTAAAAATTTAGCAGATAACTTGAAACAATTGTTGGATTTACAATTTTCATTCATTAATTTTTAATGGATCAATTTTAAAAATTGTTAATAACCAATCAACAATTGAAGTTTTACTTTGGCGATTTATATCTATTTAATAATCGTTATAATTATCTTAAATATCCATCTTTCTAACGAGATTTTAGTCGCTTACATTTTAAAGATCGTTGAAAATCAACTAATTTTAAATATCGTTAATTTTCTTAAAATTTTAATTGTTTCCTTACAATATTATAATAATATTAAAATTTAAGTGTTTGATAACAAATTAAAATATATAAAATTTAAAAGGTTTACTTGAAAGTTAGCTTCAAAAAATGCTTTTAATGTAATTAACTTTTATTTACATCTTTGAAACTGCAAAATTGTCCAAAAATAATTTGTTCTGTGAGATATTAAGAGCGAATTAAATACTTAAAACTTGATTTTTTAAAAATCGTAAAAAGAGATAATCTTTAAAAAATCTTTAAACAGATATACTTTAACATTGAATCCATTTGAAACCAAATAGATTCACAAAAACGTGACAATTCCCAAAACATTCTTTCGGAGAAACTAAAATTCTTCACTTATAAATAAACAATCAGACAAAAATCGATAAGCAATTGTCAAATAAGTTTTACTTGGATAGTTTTATGTCAAATAAGTTCTACTCGATTAGGAATATATTCAATAAGTACCGTATAGTCGGGATCATTAAAATTCTAACAATAAAATCAAAATTACATTTATGAAAGTATCCTCAAGTATCTGTAGTAAACTCCTCATCATACTACTTCAGAAAAACAAGAGAACGTAGGAGCTAAATGCGATAATGTAAAACTCTACTCCCATTGAACAATTTTATATCTTATAATTTGTACAAATGAGTAAAATACTAACAATAAAATCAAAATTACATTTATGAGTAAAATAAAACTCCTCATCATACTACTTAGAAAAACAAGAGAACGTAGGAGCTTTATAAAACTTTCCCATTGAACAATTTTATATCTTATAATTTGGTTTTATATTTTTGAGGTTATACAGACATCAACTAAGAAGCCACAAGCATTTAACCGGTTATAAAATGTTGTCGCCCGTAGGCAGTTGTCATTGGATAAAAGTAAAGTAAATGAACATAAATTGTGAATTAACTTCGAATAAATAGCAACTAACAAAATAAACTCGTGCCGCCACAAATTTCAAAGCAAAACTTGAGCGAATTTAAAGATCTTGTGTTAGGTCGTATATTACCACAAACTCATATAAACGTGGCAATTCTTGATAGTTCTATCATGTTTTATAACAATGACAGGGTGACTCTATAACTAACAAATATGTAATTAAAACGCTGAGAATAACCTTTAAATGAAAAATTGATATTATAAATATTATACAATCATATGTTATTACAATATTATATATCATATTATAATATTATAATATAATATATAATAATATATTTATTAGTATTTTATCATACCGTATGTTTATATAGTATGGTAAATCGGTATCAAAGTCGATAAAGTCTTTATACTACCTAATTTGGGTTCAAGACATACAAGGCAGGTTGAAACCAATCCTGCAATAGCAATTGGATTTAAAATAGACCTGTCTGTCCGATAAGGATTTAAGGACATTGTTCCTTTCCCAAGGTGAATAAGGCCCTGCGAAACACGAACGGCCATAGTTGTAAATGGATCTTTGGTATGGAATAATGAAAGCTGACGAAGCATCGCCAATATTCGTGCATTATTAGTACCTAAAGTAAAAGAGAAAATACATATTTAAATTATCCCATTTATCCTAGAATCTTAAAATTATATAACAATTAATTTGAAATCAATTAGTTTGATTTTTTTAATTTCAAAAATCTAATTAATTTTAAATTATCTTTAAGACAAATTTTTTAGTCATAATCTTGAACACAATAATCTTGAACATAATAAGTTAATATAAGTTGATATATAACTCATATATAAGTTGTTATATAACTTAATGCGTTAATTATTAATTATCTTAGTAAAAAATACAACTTGGAAAATTTTAATTTAATCTTCAATCATCTTTAAAAGCTGTTCTTTTAAACAATCATACCACAATCATCATAAATCATAACCTTAGATGATCCCGTCGTGCATAATAAATAAAACGATAATAAGAGAAACGACCGAAAATCGTACAAAATCAATTAAAAAGTAATAATTTGCAATAAAGAATAACGATTAAAAACAAACAAGACGACAAAAATATATCATTTGTTTCTTTTTATAAGAAAACGCGTTTAAAAGATAGTTGACATCATTGCGTTTTTATAATAAAACACAAACGTCGTGCTTTTTGCGAAGAAACCATTATTTATTATATTTATTATAATAATGTTATTATAATAAAACATTATAAAACTGATATATAATTTTAGCATTAAAGACAATTGTCGTATTCGGAAATAATAGCTCTAATGATTAGTCTCGATATTTGATATTCGAGACTAGAAAATCATTAAGCAGTTCTAAAAAGTATAAATATCTGCTCAAACGGTTTTTATTTTAAATAAAAACCGGTTTTTATTTTTATTTTAAATATTCTAACGATTATACTTTTTAAATCTAAAACTAAAAATATCGGCAAAAATATTTGTAATTAAAATCCTATAATTAATAACCCGACAATAAAAAATTACTTTTAATTAATTTTAAATAAAATTAATTTTAAAATTATTCAAAATTAATTTAATCAATTAAAATTAATTTTAATTTATCAAATTTTTAGTAACCGCTCACATACCAGCACCGATTAATCCAAGAGCCATAATCGAGTTAATTGCAATAGATTGATCTGAATCGTGTGCAAATTTTGCTAGCGTATCCATGAAATTAAGTTTAGGATTAGATACAGCTAACAAGGATATTGCCAATGGTACGGCTTTTTTCGAACCTGGATTTCCACTGTGAAGCTGCGATAAAAACAATAATTAAAATGCAAATTACTTGTAAAGGAATTAACCATCTGACAAAGCATTCGAAAAGCCATATCGGTTCCAATATCATCACCCATAGCAATGAGTCCAATACCAATAATACTTATTGCTAAATATTAGAACATTCAACACGTGGACAAAAATTATTTATAATGACTATTTGTTAAATGAAAAACTTTAAAAACGTAACAATGCAATCATCACTAGCGATAAATCCAATATCAATAATACTTTTTGCTAATCGTAAAAGCAAAGCGTTTATAAGCAAATATGACTGTTTGAAAGTCATATTTGACTATTTTAAAATGTAAAACGATTTTACGGAATGTATACAAAATATTGAACTGGTCTTAATAAATATATCCCTGATCTTAATTAATTATATAAATAGTCCTGATATACAAATTATTAAATGCGAAATATTAAATTTTCGGTTACGAACTATTCGGTGGAGAATAACGTTCTTAAACGTAAAATACAAGAAGCATTTTTTGCCAAAAAGATTAAACCTGATATTGATTTAATGACACATATTTTGAAATTGTAGTTTGTAGTATACTCTTTATTTAAAATTATTTAAAATTATTTACTGGTTTTAATCTTACAATAATACTGTTTTTAAAAAATCTTACAATAATAGTTTTTAAACAATCTTTCTTTGTATAAAAAATTAGCTGCAGAATAACTTAAAAGGACTTGACAATTAACCACAATTATGTGGTTAATATCCATCTATATACACCCTATCATAATAATCACGAAGTATTTGCTATACAATAACGTCTTTATTGTAATGTGTGATAAAATTTAATTTTTATGCAAGTCATAATAAACCCGATATTCATTTAATAATAAATATTTTGGAATTGTAGTTTGTTCTTCATCGCGTTATTATTTAAAATTATTAAACCAATCTTACAATTAATTGATTTTATAAATCTTACAATTTTACTGTTTTAAATCAATTTTACAATTAATTTTGTTTTGAATTGTGTTTCTTTTGTCATTGTTATTGCTTTGCTGTTTTTATCTCCCTTGTTTTTGTTCATTGTGAATTTAAGTTTGATGTTTTGATGAAATAAGAGGCACAACTAATCGTTTGAAATTCTGGGATAATCTTCATAGCAATTTTTAAAAACTGTTTAATGTAATTTTATCTTTATGGTGGTGGCAGTTAGCTATCGAAAATTCGATTTTAATAAAATTTATATTATACCTCTCCTTTGACAAGTAAATGATTTTTATGAGTTAACAACCAATTTATAGCAGACTCGTTAATATTAATACAAGTAATATTATTAATATATCATTGCTATTATAACAATGCTATTTATGCCTAAATAGCATTGTTAACAATGCTATTTAGGCATAAACTTTGTATGGACATAAAACACAAAAAGTCATTTAACAATGATTTTATTTTATAACTAAATCATGATCCATAAATAAATTAGCAATATTTTGGAAATTATATATTGCAGCATTAATCTTTAGTTTACTGTCTGCTTGAAAAAATTTAATCGTTCAATTCTACAATTTATTTTGTTTTTAGTTTTTATTGTCTTTGTAATTGATTTTGTGTTATTATCTCCGTTGCTTTTATCTCCGTTGTCTTTTGTTCATTTTGTTGTTTATTGTGAATTTCAGTTTGGTGCTTTGATGAAAAAGAGGCACAACTAATCGTTTGAACTTATGCGATAATAATCGCATAAGTTCAAATTTCATAAAAAAGAAATTTTTAAAACTATTTTTAATAATTTTATCATTGTGGTCGCAGTTAGCTATCGAAATTCGATTTCAATAAATATTCTATTTACGCTCTCATTTGATCAGTTAATAATTTTTAAATCATTAAATAATTATTTTTTAATTATTATATAAAAATATTTATTTATTAAAACATAAGTAAAATAAAACTATATATAATGTTGTTGCTAGGTAGACTGGACTTTAATTCACGACATTGATGCATCCTGTCGTGAACCAAAATCCAGTCTAACAAGCAACACCATTTTGTATAAATGCCGTATTTCGTAAGAAATCCTAAACCGTCGTCTATTCACTATTTATATACTCAAATATATAAAATCATAATATTATATATTATGATTATATTTTTTTATTATGATTATATCATATTATATATTTTAACATATATAATTAAAAATTGCACTATTTATAGCATATAAATGCTAAAATCATTCCTTCATGTACTTTTTATTGCATATACAATGTCGTATTTAATGTGTTTAATGATGATCCGCACCGCAGTTCGAATTGGTAAAGAGCGCAAGTCTCAGTAAATTAAGCAAAGTATCGTAAACGCCTTCATTCACGATGTCACACAGGCAACTGAAATGATCAGTGGGTACTTCATTCTACTGATGATTGTTGCTGGGTACTCATCATTTCAATGCTAAAGTGATCGTCTAGAAGTAACATGGTGACTGAAAGTCGTGAATCAAAGTCCAGTCTATGAAGCAACACCATTTTGTATAAATACCGTATTTCGTAGGAAATCCTGGACCGTTGTTTCCTAGCACATTCGTGCATTACTATTATACATGTTGTATCCGTTTAGGATCCAACGAGTGCAGCGACAATTCAGCAACAACCTCTGCCTAGTGTTTAAGGATGGTCCGCAAAGCAATTCGATCTGGTTAAGAGCGTAAGCCTCAGACAATTAAGTAAAGTGTCGGAAACGCCTTTATTCACAATGTCACACAGGCAACCGAAACGACCAGTGTGTACCTCATTCTACCGATGAGTGTTGCCGGGTACTCATCATTTCGATACTAAAGTTGTCGTCTAGAAGTAGCATGGTGTCTGAAAGTGAATAATGCCTGCAAAATTAATTTAAATTTTAACAAAATTGAAATATAACATGAAATCATAATCTGAATTAAGGCTGTAATGCATACCTATTACAGTTGGAGCATGATTATATTCATCGTGATCTTTTTGGTTAGCATGACAAGAATCCGGATCATCAGCTGGATTTGATCCATCCGATTCAGGCTTAGATAGAGAATTAAGAGCGTATCCAATAGCAAGAATCTCCTGGATTCTTAGCATATCTCCGGTGCCAGCACTGCTTAGAGCCAACGTAAGCACCTTAATGCTTTGTGCAAGAGGTTTAACAAGAACATGAGTTGAATCAATAAGGTCATTAATTGTCGATTTGTTTGTCTGCTGAAAATAGAATAGTGCAATTCCCGCAGCCACTAATTTCATTAAGGGATCGAGCTGAGTGATTTCTTTTTGGCTCATTGTCCAATTCATCAGTGATGTAATCACTTCTTGATTTTCATCTGATGAACCAATACCCACAATTCCAGAGCACAACACACAAATCGAATTTAATTCAATATCGTCGTTTTCCTCGAGGCACTTCAGAAACATCGCCATAATATCCTTTCGACCGGTACCCGCATAAGCAACGGCCAAACCCATTACAGCACCCAATTGAACTGGAAGTTTTTGATCAGCAGCGATACAATCGGAACAAATTGCAACCACAGGATCACACTCATTGAGGACATTGACACTCGATAATCCATAGCCAAATAATGCACCTCCCTATTTTTAAATAAACAAAAATAACAGTTTAGTTTATTTTTGTATGATCAAGAAAAAATAGGGAGGAATTGAATGTATTTAATATCAATGGAATTTATTTCTTATTTGTTTGTAAAAATAAGAAATAAATAAAAAATACTAACACAAAGTATTATTCAAAGTGTAAATCATGAGATTGTTTGGATGAGAAAGCAGAGAAACAAACGAATTAGTTAAATCGAAAATAAATAGGCAAAACCTTAATACCTTAACGTAATCGTCAGAGCTGTATGTATACTTGTCCAAGGCAAGTAAGCCTCCATCAACATCCCACATTCGTATCACACCCATGCTTGCAATAGCTGTAAATACGCCT
Source organism: Pomphorhynchus laevis (assembly GCA_012934845.2). Lineage (NCBI taxonomy): Eukaryota > Metazoa > Acanthocephala > Palaeacanthocephala > Echinorhynchida > Pomphorhynchidae > Pomphorhynchus > Pomphorhynchus laevis. The sequence continues at coordinate 54,670 of WNNJ02002282.1, forward strand.
GAAAAGTTAAAAAATGAGACGCCTGAAAAAGTGCTAAAATTAAAAAATTCAATGTTTAAATGGATTTTCTAAATTTATAAAAAAATAAAAATGTGTGTGGACTATTCCTAAGATGACCTTCCAAAATTTATAACTTTAACAAACATTTACCCAAACAAGCGTTTGGTTGTAAAGCCATAAGATTGAACAATAATTGGAACATCAATGTTCTGAAGACGTGTTAATAGTTCCGCAATTTTTTAAAGTTATTAAATAAATTAAATAATAAATGATAAAAGTGATACTGCATGTCTGTATATTTATAATTTTTGATAAAAATTTCAATTAATTTTACAAAATGTTAAAAAATTGCATTTCATTAAATATAATAGTCATTGCAACAAACGAGTCGGATGATTGTTCCCCTAAATAAAAATAAAAAAAAACTTAAACGTGAAACGTAATCATTGGATCAGTAGCTGATGAGTCAATCGATACTGAAATGTGGCGTACTGCTGTTGGCTTTTAGATAGGATTAAAGCAACGTGCAGGATAAAAATAGTCATTAAAAATTAAATATTAACAATGACTGCACGGCAACTTTAAATGACTGTATATCAACTTAAAATTAGGAGATAAATTATACACATATTTATTAAATCGAATTATTGACAGCTGATTTATAGGCATTTAGCGATGTTAAGTCGTCGATAAGCATTCCGAGCAGCCTTATATAACGGAGCCTTCGTTAGATCCCTTTGACATGCCTTAAACATTGTGTTACGATGCCGCAAGGAGGCCCTCAGAGTAGAATCAAACCAATTAAGTCGTAAACATTTTTTATACTGTTTAATAATATTGCAGCCTTTTGAATATCAATTGGTAAATTTCAATTTGTCAAGCGGTTCATGGATTATTTTAATTAAATAAAATCTTAGAAAAATATTTATCCTGATCTGTATAAAAATTTTTAAATATCCAGGAACTATCAGGTATAGTTGAACGACTAGTAACTACGAGCATCTTCAGAAAATTAATCACATCTTCTAACCGCTAGCATCTTCTGAAGATGCTAGTAGTTACTAGCGAAATATCAAAATGATAGTTCCTGGATATTTAAAAATTATTATAAATATTAATATTTATAAACGAGGCAAAATATCGTTTACAAGCATAGTCAGTTTATTCGCAATTCGCTTATAGATATTAAAGGTATAAAACTATTCTGTAATTTACTACATCAAGGTGAAATTGGCAATGGATCCTCCGGCAAACACTTCTTGAAGCTTGTAATCAAATGTACTATCGTCAGATATTTTCTACACAAACTCCGAAACCGACTTTACTAAAGATCTTGGGAAATATCTTGAGAGAGTTATATAAGAATTCTAAAAGATTAGAAGAGAAATTAGAAATAATTACCCTACGCAGAATGTGCTTTGATGTCAGCTTTGCGAAATGAAAACTTGAGGGCAGCTTAGCGTGACTAATTACAACGAACGCAGAAAGCTCGATGTTTACTTAAATCGAGAAAATGTTTCTAAGGAACACGTATTTTTTTATCGGAGTGGGGAATCTATTACTCTTTAATACTTACTCCGACGGTTGACGAAGTGAACCATAATCATTAAACAATATGACACACAATAAAGCGTCATGATTAGACCGTCTATGCGCTGAATAAATCAAATCATCTTTCGACGTTCAAAGTAATTATTGGGTTGACATGTTCAATTGCTTCCTGTTTGGCAAATCGATACCAGCCTAATGGAGAGAAGCGGATATTATGGTAATAAATAAGGGTACCGGAAATGTAGAGTCGAATGGTTAGTACCGTGGAATAGCATTACATAACCACAATAATTAACCACTTAAGTGTTTTGTGCAACCGGCTAATGAAATGCTGGGGGAGCTTTCTTCCTGATGAACAATTCGGATTCCGTAGGAATCGTTCAACGGTATATGCCAGAAATAGAGTAAGGATACAGGTTACGCAATCCATTGCATTGAAAAAATCTTTATGTAATTTTTTCTTTAATTTGAAAGATTAATTTTTTAATCTTTTCGCGCTAATTGTAATGTTCTACAATGAGATCTTTTAAGCCCTTTATTCTTCATTTTTCTCGGGATATATCTTTAACCATCCGACGTGACTGTAATGAATTGAAATTATTACAGACGACTTGGTGATTTTTTGTGCAGATGTAAATTATGAACAAATTGCATTGTAATCTCTGAATTCTGTACTCGAAATAATCTCTCCATAAATTTATCAAAGTCGAAGGTCGTTAAAATTAGAAAAGAAGGTAAGTTAAGTCGAAACGATGAGTTACAATTAGACTTCTCGAGTTTAGAATTTTGTCGTTCGTATACGTACTTTGGATTGTTGCTTACGTCTCGAAAAAAATACGGCATCTACTAATTTGATCAAAAACATTGGGGCGCTATTATTTGAACGAGCTGTACGTTAATTTAACCAAATGCTTCTCTCGATTATCCAGTATGTATGTACTTGAATTGTTTGGATGGATTTCAACTCTTCGCATTTTTATCAAATAGACTTCTGTCAATGGAGACACATAAAGCGTGTAGTAGGCGTATCCCCTAACTCGTAATCAACATCATTTATGGTTTTATTACACTTCAATCTTGTTCTGAATATTCCTTTTTACCGTCCTTTTTTGTCGAAATCGGGAGAACGTTATTAGTAAGTTGCATCATTTAGAGGCAACATTCATGTTTCTGAATGTCCACGTTTGTTATGATTTTCCCTTTCCGACATTCAATGACCATAGCAGGCAGCTGGCTTGATATTTGTCTCATCGGAAAATATAACGGATCAAATAATCGTTGAAGATAAGCTCGGAACAGACTATATCACACTCGATTTTTGATTTTTCATGATTGTTAAGACCAATCAAGCTTAAGCTTGTGAATTTTGTATTTTATGGTTCCAAGCTGAAAGGCGAAGGGAGCGTAATAATAAATCGCTTCATAAATAGTAATAAATAGTTATAAATATTAATATTACGTTATTCTTTGCCGAATAATGCTCTGATTTTACTGTTGAATAGGATAATCTCCAAGAATTTCTGACAAAATTTCAGGTTAACCAACATTTATATTGCATTTTACTCTGATAATCTATGTTTTTCTTTAATTTCGATTCAGTTTTTTATCAGTTATAATCTCCATATTTTATTCCCATCATTGAGAAATATGTTGTACTTTCGATTCAGTTGCATACTTTTTATCAGTTACTCCATCACCGAGAAATAGCAGAGGGATTAATAAAAATTACTTATTATTATAAATAATACTTTTATTACTTAATAATATAATAATATTATTAATATTATTATATTTGATTAATATTGTTTAATATAGTTGATTAAAATAATTATATAATAACTGAATATTTAATTGTTTATAATAACTACTTTTTCCACAAGTAGTTGCTTTCGCGATAGAATATACAATAAAATTGGGTTGCTGATAATTCGATATTTAAAATAAAAAATTTCTATTTCACTCTGTCCACTAATAAATAATAGTAACCAATGAGTGAACAGTCAATTTATAATATAAAAATAATAAAACGACAATCGGTTGTTAACTGAATTGCCTCTGTTATTTTATAAATATAACGTCACTACTGGTGACGTATATTAAGAAGAAAGACTTTCAGTAAAACTTTGATAATTATCACGAACAAGAAAGTATAAACATGCATGTTCTTTTACAACCTTCGTCGGGAAAGCTTAAGACGGAATGCGCCTACCACAGACTCATGAGACTACCCTGTAGTGATGAGTAGACTCTCATGAGACTACCCTGTAGTGATGAGTAGACTAAGGTCGAAATGCCCATTGATAGTTACGCGACTGTGATCCCTACGGACTAATTATTGAACTATTAGTTCAATTCTTAGTTCAATAAGTTAAATTTTTAGTACTAATGTTTAAACCACGTAATTTCAAGTACAAATAAGGGTCGCAAAGAGAATAAGAGAAGATACTCTCGGCAATCGTGGTCACTTCATTGTGGCTTAATTTTAGAGGTCAATAAACAATTTAGAGAGTTGTCATTTAAAAATCTTATTTGACTTTCTATCTTTGATTTATTCATAGTGACATCATGCTGTTTCACCCCTTCTTTATCAGCTGTCGATATTATTGTAAACATGAATATACACATTTTATCAGAGGGTGGGTTGTGTGAAGCCCCAAATGGTCGGAGTTGTATCTATATTATATTTGCAAATGTAGGAATACAGAATGTCTATCTAGAACTTTCATTAGAATGGGGATTATGTCGCAAGCATAAACCCGTTTCATGTGTGATCGCAATATATAATTTATAATGTGATACTAGTAAGCAACTAGTATCACATTATAATCATATTGCTTACTAGTATCACATTATAATTATATATCATACTGTATTCATTCGAATGGATCATAAACAACGGTATCCGTATATCACATTATATATGTTTATATATGCTATCCCTTCTAAAGCGACAAACCCTTGATAAGTTATCCAAAATTATCCACTTAATTATGATTCTTTGAAGAATGCGTGTATGTTACTGCTAGAAAGGAAATTAGAGGATAGCTACTTGCTTCTTTTGTCAACACTATTATCGGCTTGTTCAAAAAAGGCTTCTACCACAATAGTTAGCAGATCAATCATAATCTACAATGGTTATTAGTGCTTAAGAAATCTTTAATAAGAATGAGTAAAGAATCTCGCTTTGGGGAGATTCAGGTCGAATATGTTGATATGTAAGAAAGTAATGTAAGCTCGTAAGAAAGTATTATTTAGAGTGTTAACGTTTTAACGAACATAAAAAACTGATAGTAAACCGTGGAAAATTTGTTCGAGCAAAGCTCATTTGGACACCAGAATTGCACTGTCCGCATGATTATTGCATTTCAAAAATAGATTGCATTCATTGCAATCTATTCTAAAACCAAGAAAACACTCCTAATGATTTTCAATATCTATTAAGCTAATAAAACTTCCAATATCCTATAAACGCGAATTTACCGTGAAGGAGCTTACCACGGCTCTCTCAACATCATATGGCGAATGATCCCGATTTATTTCCTCCACTCCCAAATGGGTGGATGATCACCCCTTTGTAAATATTGATATCAATAAATATGAATTGCATATTAGATATGTCACAAAGGTATATACAGTAACTTATCACAAAACTAACTTCAACTTATAAATCAAATGATGTGTGAAAACATTTCATACCGTGCTCTTTTAAGTTTGCAAGAAATTCATTGCTTTCGTCGCTAAAGAGAATATTGTCTTTACGAAATCCAGCGTTTACAAAGCCATTAACAAGAGCATCCGCAATGTGCTTGCGAACTCGATCAGCACCAGTAGTTCCGTCTCGATTAGTTCCGAATATATGTCGTGTCGGTGTGTCAGTCAGATGAGCTTTGTAAACATCCTTTGGATATTTAGGTTCCAATATATCTAATTCTCTCGCAAGGCACATGAAATTTGAGCTCAAATTCGTATTATTAAAGGCATCTTGCATATCTACTCCCATTTCCTGTTCATCTTCAAGAGGTGATCTTCTCCAGCCATTCATAGCCAGCATATACGCTAGTTGAAGACGCATACTGCTTGGTTCAGCGATTGGGTACACTAATTGCACATCTTTTTTGCTGCCCATACGAATTGCACATTGCATTGCTCGATAGTAATCTTTGAATTTTAAGTATAGTCGAAACGCATTTCGCAAATATTGCATGTCTTCACCGTCAGAGCTAAGATAATTTGCACAACTAAAAATACAATTATGAAATTATCTAAAATAAAAAATGGTAATAATAACCTGGTCATATATAATGCAACTCTCGAAAAGTTGTCTTCTTCACAATGTTTCTCAATAAGTTCAAGATTTTCAAAATCACCTAGAAGATCAACGGCATCTGCTTCTGAATTATGAGCCAAGAAATAAGGAACAACAACATTTGCGAGTTCCATTAAGGCCGCATTTTGCATAGTGAATATGTGGTCAAACTGAGTAGGATCTTGACCGACCATACACATTTCAGCGCTTAGATGCCTAAATTAAAGCATTTTAAGACAAGCATGATATGAATTAGACAAATAAACTAAAAGGGTAGTATGCCTACCTTTTCAAAGTAGATAAAATAAATACTGTGATTTCAACAATTGCGCGAATTAACTAAGTTAAAATTATGTAAAAATACACATCTTTAACAAGTGCACTAAATTTTAGTGCCCTTAATAAATGCTAATTAGGAATTAGCATATTTTCAGATTTATGATCAAAACTGAACTTATGAGTTGATTGCTTTTTAGAATTTTATTAAATACTAATTTATATCCACATTTCATTAGATGATAATAAAGAAAACGAAAGCAAAGCGTTTTGTTTACGATGATGAAACATGCGTTTTGTTTGTGAAAACATATTTTTCAAAAAACGTGTTGTTTCTAAAAACGTTTTTGTTTCTGATTAGCAACTAGCGAAATGTAAAAATAAATTTTATTGATTAGCAAGTCATATATACCAGGATATAATACAAAAAATCATAATATTTATTATTTATCATAATATTTATTTAATTTTAAATAATTTAATTTTATTTGAATTTTTAATTTAGAGAAACAAATTATTTAATATGATGAACAAAGTGTTCTTTAGTGAATAAATTTTATGTTTGTTTCTGAAAATAGATCAACATTAGTTATTCTTATCCAAAGATTAGGACAAGAATAAAAAGGTGAATTGTCAAAAACTGAATTTATGTCAAGAAAAACGTATTAAATATTTAAAAAATAAAAAACTTTCAAAATAAATATATTAATTTAAAGTTAAAAGTAAATATTTGTAAAGACAACAAATATATTATCAATTACAAATATAAATGATAGATGTGAACATTTCTCATTTTCATTTAATGTCAATCTGACATATTTTGTCATTTTCTTAGACTAGACATGCATTTGTGATGTAAAAGTTGCACATCAAAATATACTATTTATCCTTTGAAACTTTTATAAATGTCGTTTGGAGTAAAGATTATACACTCCATATGAATGATCATGTGGTTTTATAAAGACCGTTGAAACAATGATATTTATTTTTAATTTATTTTTAATCGTTATTTCTGCTAAGAAGAGTAATATTTTGATGTGTAGACTAGGGTTTTCAAACAGTAATTGTAGAAAGTTAATGTAAGAGAGTTTAGATATTTATGTACAATCGTTCGTAATAAAAATTTCAAACGAAATTAAAAAATGTAAGTGTCTGGGTTTAAAACAAACCGGCAAAACATCTATATTTTTAACTTTTTAAACACCAAATCTTTATAAAATTTAGTGGTTAAATGTTGTATCAAATTATAAAATTAAAACGCAATAATGCACTTACTTGATGTATTCGTGACCCCATTTAACAATTTCAAAACTTCCTGATTTCAAACGATACGTTAAACATAATCCTTTAAATCCTATGGTCATTGCCACAGCCGATACGACCTCGGCACATAATTGCTACAAATTGAATACAAAGGATTGTGTTAAAAATACAAATTGATCATCAATTTAAAGGGATATCCTTGAATATTTAGAGCACTTTGATATTTAAAATCAACTTGCAATAACCAGACATGCTACTTATATGTAGCATGTCTGGTTATTGCGTAATGAATTCCACACAAACAATTCAGTTATTTTCTTAAATTAATTAATTATTAGAAAATTAATTCCGAAATCGAACTTATATTCTGTATTTGTAAAAATAATATAATGAATCCATTGATGTGTTAATATCAATTGATTCTACATTAAATGTTAATTAATTTATATTAATTAGTTATCGAATAAATTACAAATTGTGATTTGTGGTTAATTTTAATTTAATCTCACGATTCAATCTTGTGATTAAAATAATGAGTGAAATAAAATCTTGTGATTTATTAATCATGAATTGAGGGTCCTGATTTAATTATTAACCTTTAAAAAACTTCCACCTTTCCCATTTATAAATTGAAATATTGAAAATCGTTAAATTTAAAACCTTTTAAGTACAAATGTCATTCGCCAGAATTATTTAAGCAAGTACTTTGTAATTATTTATTTGTCATTACAGCAGACAACTGCTTAACCAATTAAATAAGTTAAGAATTTAACAAATAAGTTATTTCACTTAATCACGTACTCAGTAAGAATATTTCATATTCTTATTCATCTGTACGGTATGCAGGAAGAACTTTAGTTACGCAACATAGAATTACAGTCACCTTTGCCATTTCAATGTCCACTTTTGGAAATGAAATATTAAAGTTAATTAGTCAATATGCACTATTTAACAAAAATATCAAAATTGCATTTAGTTGGTACCTTGCAATTAGAATCTTCCTCGATATTGTCATAAATTTCGACGATTTCATTAAATTTGGGTTTAAGAAATTTTAACGGCTTTGGTACGCTGGTCATCGAACATGTGGAATCGCGGATGCGATCAGCAAGAATTTGTAGAGCAGCCATGTATAATTCTTTCTCTGCTCTCTATATTAAAGATGGTAATTAAATTACCAAATTCCATATTTAAACTAACTTGAAGAGTTTGCACACAAGTAAGAATCTCATCTCTGAGCTGTTGATCTTCTTCCGACTAAATGCAGAGATCAAAATGTATTTTAATAATTCAAAATTATATTTTGCAAAAGCAGTAACTTAACCATCCCTGATCATGGCCGAATATTCATCTAAATTTGTCGTTAGAAAACATAAAATATAAAATTATTTAAAATTAATTATTATTTCTATAATCATTACAATTGCTAAAAATTACATTTCTCAGCATCAATGAATCATATAAGAAATACATCCGCATTATAAAACTTACATCATCAAAATATCGATTTTAATCAATGATCTTCCATAGCTTTATATGCTTAAATTTTTAATTGATAAATATTAATATCATGTTTATCATAATAACACTAATGTACGGCACTTAAAATCTACTATAATCAACATCGGTGTGTCATATTTTAAAATATAGTGAAATATGATTTAAATAACTTCAAAATATTTGTCATTTACTTATTTATACACAATTACTTTTAATTCAGAAAATATAAATTCACTATTTGTTAAATAATAGATAAAAACTGCATAATGCATATTTAAAACTGTGTGAATTAAGGAAATCATATAACTTTACGAATTTACCATATCATCATCAACGGGCGTCTGATTATCATGATTCTTCTTTAAACCCTCCTCGTCGTGTATAGGATCAGGACTTACATTGTCCAATTCAGGTTGCTTAACAGTCATCAATATCTGAAACCTCAAATAATATTTATTCTAAAAATAGAAAGGCAATTCATTCTTCATACTGCTTTATTAATAAAGTTATTGAATTTATTATTTTATTTCAGCTTAAAAATGCAAATGGTGACTTCATAAATTTTAAGTGATAACTGACCATCGAGACTACTGTTTTTTAATCATTTTGACTATACTTGATCCATGAATACAAGGCTATTGAAATTTTTGATGACACTGCACTTTGCTTCAATCCTATAAGCCAACAGCAGTACGCTACATTTCAGTATTGGTGGACCTCATCAGCTATTGATCAAATACCTACGTTTCACGTTGCAGTCCTTTTAATGTTGGATCACGATCACTCAACTCGTCTGCTTTTGTGAAATGTCCCAATTTTGTCTATTATTTATTTTTTTATTTATTTTTATTTTATAATTAAATATTTAATACGTAAACTCAGTTAGCTGAATTGATCTATATACTGTTAAACAATTTAGCCGCATTTATTAAGAATTTACCCGGAGGATGCAATGAGGAGTGCTGCTTTTCCATATTTATAAAGATTTTATTTTAATTATTTTTAAAGTAAACCAGCCAATTAAGCTATGCTGAAATATTAATACTAATTTTTTCAGATTTTTTATTTTTATTATGAAAGAAATTTAATATAAAAAATGAATAAATTAGTGTCGAGTTGTAAAAAGAGTTCTTCATTGTCGGTCGTAGGAACATACATCGCTACGAATGTTTGAATTGATGTTGTCGATCCAGTAGTTGACGACGGTTGGGGAAGAACGATTTATTTGAAGATTTCTTCGCGAACTTTTTTGGAAACAGGGGCAAGCGGATGATGATCTTACAACTGCGAACGCGAGCTGGTGTTTGATTGTTGTTATTGCATTGTCGTAACTTCATGTGACCGTATGGATTTCAGCGTAGTGATGGTTTTTATCAGGACTCGAGGACGGTCTCCGAGGCTGACATAGGAGGATAATATAACGGGACCTCTGGACCGGAGAATATAGTAATTTTTTAATAATAAAGATTTTCTCAATTACAACATTAGTTCTAGGCTTTCAGTGAACACATAAATCATGGATTTAAAGCCGAAATGCATGTATCACATTTATAAACGTTAATAATATTTTATTGTTGTTTTATTTTATTTATTTATTCAATTACAAGACTGTAGCCGTAGGGCTGTTTTATCTGATCACATAAAAAAAAGAAAAAAATTCAGCATTCCTCCCAAGGATAACGATCCGGTATAGACTGTGAGTTTGTCTCGCACAGCCATTGCTCCATCCTTCGCACGAACTGTTGTCTACTCTGAATAACGACCATATCCTCCGGAAGTAAGTTCCACATCCTCACCGCCCGGTGCGATAGGCGACTGATTCTAGACAGCTTCCCATGGTGCAGCGTTTTCACAGTCAAAGAGTGGCCCCAATTCGTATCACGTTTGTTCCGCTGGATACAGTTTGCCGGCCGCCCATCACGTCCGAGTAGCATATCTCTGAAGCATAAGATGTCGCTACACACTATCGCAGGACCGAATCGACGGTATGCCTATCTCTCGCAAGCTATCCCTATAAGAATAACTACTCGGAAGACGACAGCACCTCGTCAACCTGTGAAGAACATTTTCTAAATCATTCAGCTCGCCTCGCGTGCACGGAAATGTTGCTGGTGTACAGTATAAAAGAATGGGCCTAATTATTGAGTTGTACATCACTTTAAGACAAAACACATATGGGTAACGAAAGCACCTACGAAGCACATAGCTCAATTGTCTGGTCGACTGAATAATCATGTCTGTGTTTGGACGACTCTTTAACGATTCGTGTACAAGTAACCCTAAGTATCTAGTGCACTGTACCTGCTCAATTGGCTCACCACCTAAACTATACACAAAAGAAAATTTCTTAACTCCTAAGTGCATGTGACTGCACTTCGAGGTATTCAAAAGCAAGCCCGTCGTCTTGCTCCATATGCTTATAGTGTCGAGGTCATCTTGAAGCTCCAAACAGTTATCATATGAACGAACACACTTCCATAACTTCAGGTCATCCGCAAACGCTAGTACATCACATTCTAATCTTACAAGTAGATCCTGAAGAAAAATATTGAATAACAAGGGTCTCAGGACCGATCCCTGAGGAACACCTGCGTAAGTATTTCGTGGAGGGGAAAGGCTACTCCTTAACCTAACTTGATGTGATCGACCTTTCAGGAACGACTCGATCCAACGAACTACACTCGGATCAATCCCGTATTGAGCCAACAGTAAGAGCAAAATGTAAATTACATCAATCATATCCCCGTTTGCAACTATGTCTGTCCAACTTTCACGTGCCGTAATTAGATTGCTAAGGCAGCACCTGCCAGTACGAAAAGCCATGCTGAGATGGGTGTAGTAGCTTACCTCTTTCCATGTGAGTGGTAATGTATACAATACTCGTCATGCATACTGCACGATAATTGAACGTATCGTCTCTGCTACCCTTTTTATGAATGGGGATAACGTAAGATTGTCTCCAGTGATCAGGGATGCGCGAAGTATGTATCGACATGTTAAACATCTCTGATAGTGGTGATGCTAATAGATCATGGAGATTCCGGAGGATACAGGGTATTTAGTTATTTTATTATTATTTTTCAACGCCGCTCGAGCTTTTAAAACAACATTTTACAAAAAATTAAATCGTTTATCATTGCCCGATCTACAATATAATGAATTATATTGCAGATAATATTATAACAAACAAAAATAAAACCAAAAGCTCATGTCGCTTACAAATATTAAAAATATTACAAATATTACAAATCTTCAATATTATAATTAATAATGTACTTCTACCTAGAGTAGTCATATCTAACATTGAATTTAGCGATGAAGAGGTACTGCATGAGCTACTTTAATTACCCCGCAACGCCGCGTCAGGTCCTGACCATATACCTCCAATACTCTTAAAGGAATTGGCCCATGCAATATACGTTCCCTTAGCTTCTATTTTTAGAAGTTCACTAAACACAGGTTATCTACCATCTGATTGGACAAAGGCTATTATACGTCCAATTTTCAAGAAAGGGGATAAATCCCAGGTTTCCAACTACCGTTCCATCAGCATCACATCTGTAGCTTGTAAGGTATTAGAAAAATTGATTCTTCGTCACCTTAGCGCTTTCGTTGAAGCTAACAATCGCCTCAGCCCCAGTCAGCATGGATTTAGGCCAAATCGCTCAACGGTAACGAACCTTGTAATAGCTAGAGCAAGCTGGGTGGATTCGATTAGGAGTGGTTCCAAAGTAGATGTGATATTTATAGACTTATCGAAAGCATTCGATAGAGTAATTGCCAATTTGCTAGTAAATAAATTATCTAACATTGGTGTACGGGGCTCTTTGTTACGCTAGATTCAATCATTCGTAAGCAACCGCTCGTTTGCAGTACGCATAAGCCATTATCTTTCTGGTTACTCAATGATGACGACAGGCGTCCCGCAGGGATCGGCCATTAGTCCGACTCTCTTTAATATATATGTAAATGATATTACAAACAACTTAACGTCGGAATGTGTTACCTACGCAGATGATATTAAGGTTTAGAGGCGAATCATTGATGATTCCGATGTTAGCGCTCTTCAAAAAGACCGGGATTCCATAAATAAATGGTGTATATCTAATGGGCTGATGATAAATCTCGTTACCTTTCGTCTCATCGCTGTCGGCTCCCCATCGTTCATCAACCTTCCTTTCTTAGACGATACTCGCCCCACCTCGCTATCGCTTCGTTCCTGTCATACCATCTTACTCCACGTTCCTAATTACTCCAACAACTACGGTCTCCGATCCTTCCTCGTCGCCGCCTAACTCGCCTGGAATTAAATCCCTCTCGACGTCCGCCGCGCCCCCTCCTTTATCATATTCAAACACCTCCTTCGTTCACACCTTCTCGACACCTGATTCACAGTCTTGTATTGTTGTGGTCATGTAAGCGTACGCTGGCACGCATTTGCCACGTTAAAATAAATCGTTTTTTTTTAATGTAGACATATGCGGATCGGCTCCCCAGACATTCGTTTCTCTTATAAAATTGGAAACATGTCGATTGATTCTACAGATAAAATCGATGATTTAGGGGTATCTACGCTTAATACGCTCGATATGAGCGCTCACGTAAATAAAGTTTCGGTTAATTGCCGTCGTACTATTGGCATCATTAGACGATCTTTTGGATCACTAGAGGCATGTAGCTTCAGAATAATATACAAGGCCCTCATCGAATCTCGAATGCTATACGCATCTCCCGCAGCGTATCCACATCTGTGCAAGAACATTGTGGCTTACGAATCAATTCTCCGGTCGGCTACTCGTCTTGTTCCCACTGTCAAAGACCTGCCGTTTGACCAAAAGTTAGAAATCCTAGGTGTTTCAACGGTTTGTGAAAGTTTGGTAAAAGCTGATCTTATGCTGGTATGGAGGGCAATTTTATCGCCCACTCATCCCCTCAACTTCATGTTTCGCATACGCAACTCCGAGAAATTACGTGGACATCGACTAACGCTCAAACATCGTAGAAAAGTCCATCGACACTATCAGGATATCAGAGATCGAGTAATAAACAGTTGGAACAGACTCCCGTCATCTGCAATTGAATGACGGAACATCCGAGAATTTCGGCGTGCGCTGAACAGTGTATCGCTCTCATAGGAAGTCGAACCTGATTTGGATTTTTTTGTTTTACTGACATTGTACTTTTTTTACATTGAGATCCAGCCAAACGAGCCACCGCTCATCGGCTGTTGTATACTAATAATAATAAAAATTAACAATTAAATACTTAATGCTATACGCGCAATAGAAAATAATAGTTTTCATTTTTCTAATTACGACAACGTTTCTAAATATGCTAAGTTAAATTAATTATTGGAATTATCAAATAAAATTCTCAAAGCATTATGCAAGCTAGCGTAGTTCGATTTTCCTTGAAATATTGTTGCTTTAGTGTGGTATATAGTCAATAATCTCTAATTGACATGAGTATATATAACTGTTTTTATAAACTGATTGTTTTCTAGATTGATAAATAAAACCTCTTTGGTTTAGACTTCGTTTACATTACGACAATTTATTGATCAATTTGTTATGGACAAGCTGTTGAAACCAGATGTGCTTTCATTGTCAAAGGATTCGACGGATTCAGAAACACAGTGGAGGCATTGGAAAACTCGATTAAATGCGTTTCTTTCTTGTATTCCCGATCTTAGAGAAGAGCATAAAATGCCACTATTAACGAACCTGATCAGTGCAGATCTGTTTCGATACATCGAGTCTACCGAAATATTTGCAGATGCAATGCTTGCTCTAAAGGCTTTGTTCGTAAATCCGCGCAATGTGGTGTTTCAACGTCACGTTTTGTCAACGTACAAGCAAGCTTATCCACAAACCATTGATTAGTTTCTACATGAACTACTGCATTTAGCAAAATCATGTGATCTTTAGGATGTAAATGCGAAGCGTTATCACGATGAGTACGTTCGCGATTCGTTTATTCGAGGGTTGGCTTCTTCGAGCATCCGTCAACGTTTATTGGAGCGGTCAAAGCTTTCGCTGGACGACGCTTATCAAGCTGCTCGATCGCTTGAACAGGCCGAATTACAAGCTAACTCGTACTCTTGTCAACCTGTGCAAATGATGGATCCTATTAATGTTGCAGCTAGTAGTGAAAATATGACGGACGACTCTCCGGCAATTCAAGTTAATGCTACCCGTCAATCTTGTTTCTTCTGTGGAAATGCAAAACATCCTCGAGCCCAATGCCCGGCGCTAAAAGTTAAATGCCGATCGTGTCAAAAAGTCGGTCATTTTGCCAAAATGTGCATGTCCAGGAAGCGCAATTCGATTGACTTGAATTCAATAGAGATTGCTCAAATTTCACAGCTTTCTTCTCCGGGTCTCAAGAACGCCATGGTTTCTATAATGGCTTACGGTATCAAAATGAATGCTCTGATAGATACTGGTAGCAGTTCAAATTTTATATCGTCAAACATGATAAAACGTTGTAAACGGTCAACTACTAAGTGTTACGAAATTGCTCGGATGGCATCGTCTTCTTTTCAAAGCGTTTTGAGGGAAACAGTTGCTCTCGATTTGGAGTTAATAGTCGAAAAATATTATGGTGTCAAGTGTTTTGTTCTAGACAACCTTTGTGCTGATGTAATTTTGGGCCATCCTTTTCTCAGGCGTTTCAAGCATCTTGCACTGGAGTTTGGAGGAATGCATGCACCGATTGTTATTGGGGCCCTGGAAGCAATGCATGTTGAACCACATCCGTTATTTGAACATAGGAGTATCGATATTCGTCCATTGCAAACAAAATCTTGTCGACGAACTCCTAGTCAGGACGCATTTATTAAATCAGAAGTAAAGCGACTTCTCGAAAACGGCATCATAGAACCAAGTTCATCCCCCTGGAGGGCACAAGCACTCATTGTTACAAATTCTCAGGGAAAACAAAGAATGGTGATCGACTATTCACGGACGATCAATCGATTCACATTGCTCGACGCATTTCCCTTGCCACGAACGGATGATTTAATAGACAAGCTTTCGAACTATCGAATATTCTCATGTGTGGATATGAAAGATGACTACAATCAACTACCTATTTTACAATCCGAAAAAGAGTTCACCGCTTTCGAGGCTGCTGGAGGCCTTTATCAATACAAACGAGTGCCTTTCGGGCTCACAAACGGTGTAGCAGTGTTCCAGCGCATCATGAATAGTTTAATTGACAGAGAAGCATTGTCTGGTGTCTTTTCGTATCTCGACGACATTTTAATTGCAGGAAAGAATAGGGAAGAGCATAACGCAAACCTCCAGAAATTCTTAGCCATGGCAAGAAAATACCATCTAACATTAAACGAAACCAAGAGTGTGTTCGCATCCGAGTCAATAAGCGTTTTGGGACAGTGTATTGAGAACGGAA
This sequence comes from Pomphorhynchus laevis, assembly GCA_012934845.2. Lineage (NCBI taxonomy): Eukaryota > Metazoa > Acanthocephala > Palaeacanthocephala > Echinorhynchida > Pomphorhynchidae > Pomphorhynchus > Pomphorhynchus laevis. The sequence continues at coordinate 70,979 of WNNJ02002282.1, forward strand.
TGATTAAGCCCGACCCACGACGATCTAGACCAATCTTCGAGCTCAAGAATCCGACGGATGCAACCGAACATTCCCATCTGCACGGGTTGCTAACTTACTATTGTCGCTGGATATCTGGTTTTGCGCACCGCGCTCGAGATTTTGCTACAGAGACAAATTTTCCCATGGGTGAATCAGCAATGAAGAGCTTGAAGGATATAAAAGCAGCTTTAATGTATGCCTGCCGTTTGTGTATAGATGAAAATTTACCGTTTGAAGTAGAGACAGATGCATCAAAAGTAGCGATAGCGGCTACCTTGAGCCAGCGTGGTAGACCAGTTGCTTTTTTTCGCGAGTACTGTCCAAACATGAAAAGCGCAATCCAGCGATTGAATTAGAAGCTCTGGCAATAATTGAAACTCTTAAAGAATGGCGTCACTACCTCATTGGACGTCCATTTCGAGTTATTACAGATCAAAGATCAGTTGTTTATATGATGTCTTCACATTCGAATAGGATAAAAAATGAAAAAATTGAACGCTGGCGATTAGATTTATCCCAATTTCGCTTTGAGATCATTTATCGTCCCGGCGTTGACAACGTAGCAGCGGACGCTTTATCACGACTAGCATGCACCGGCGTAACAACTTCTCAATCCGACTTAATAAAATTACACCGTTCACTATGTCATCCTGGTCAGACAAGATTGTGGCATATGTCAGGGCGAAGAATTTGCCATTTTCTTTAAGTGATATACGGGAAGTTGTAAACTCTTGTTCAACGTGTGCAAAGATAAAGCCGAGATTCTATCGTCCTCCCACCAGCGTCTTAATCAAATCACTTCAACCGTTTGAACGTTTGCCAATCGACTTCAAGGGTCCACTTCCCAGTAAAACAAACGCAAAATATATACTGACGGTCGTCGATGAGTTTTCAAGGTTTCCGTGGGCATTTCCGTGTTGCGATACTTCTGCCGAATCAGTTATAACATGCTTAAAGCAGCTTTTCTACCTTTTTGGGACACCGAAATATTTGCACTCAGACCGAGGAAGCGCTTTTGTGTCACGCGAATTCAAAGTGTTTATATCTTCACTTGGGATTGCTACAAGCCAAACTTCTTCTTACAATCCGCGGGGCAATGGCCAATGTGAGCGATTAAATGGAACGATATGGCGTGGAATTCAGTTATCGGTGTTGGATGCGAAATTACCAATACAGTCTTGGGCGTCAGTTTTGCCTTATGTGCTGAACTCAATTCGGTGTTTGCTGTGTACATCTACCAACGCAACGCCTCATGAACGTATGTTCAAGTACGACCGAGGATCTTCAACAGGCCGTTCGCTACCAAGTTGGCTTTTAAATTTGGGGCCGGTTCTGGTTCGTTGTCGTAATAAAGGAGACAATGTGGTACAAGAAGCACTGTTGCTAGAATCGAACCAGCACTACGCTAGAATACAACTAAAAAGTGGGCACGTTTCCACGGTTTCAACGCGGGACTTAGCACCTTGCCCTGAAGATCAACTATCATTGTCGTGGTCCGGGCCAGAAGATGGAACGACATTAGCAGAGTCAAACAATACTAACCAAAAGGAATTCCTACATCCAACAACGACATCCATAAGCCAAGATCTTAACTTATCAAACTTTGAGGAAGCCTCCTCCCAAGCAATGGACGGAAATAGCAACGAAGAAGCTACATCAACCCAATCAAACTTGAATTTGGATAGGCAGACGATTACTACTCAAGTCAATTAATCTAACAACGAGGTACGAAGAAGTAAAAGACAGCGAGGTCAACCTGCTTATCTTTCAAACTATTATGTAGGGGAAGAATGTGGTATATAGTCAATAATCTCTAATTGACATGAGTATCTATAACTGTTTTTATAAACTGATTGTTTTCTAGATTGATAAATAAAACCTCTTTGGTTTAGACTTCGTTTACATTACGACACTTAGCAACTGATTATAGCTTTATTTCATAACCTCTGATACCTTCACATTTATTCGGGATACTATTAAAAAGAATTTATTCGTGATAAAATACGACTCATATTTTCTATTGTGCGAAAATGCAGTCGCTTTTGTCAAAACTTTTAAAACTTAAGCTAAAGGATACCCTTGTAACCCGATACGGTTGGACGCCGCAGAATGCACCACGTTTGTGCCTGTGCGGAAACAAGTGTACAATCGCCCACATATTATCTTGTAATCTGGGTGCGTTACCAACAATACACCACAATGTAATCATGGATTCACTATCGAGGATGCTGAAGCAAGCTTGAAGCGTCGTCGCAGTATAGCCAGAGCTTAGGCAAGTATCGCCAGTGATGACCTTTCAACGTGAGACAACAACAAGGGACGCGAAAGCGCTTGTTGATATTTCTTGTTATGGTATACATAATGGGGGATTGGTGAGGTTATATTTTGAAATCTGTGTTTTTAACGTAAATGCTATCATATAACCAATCAGCAAGAAATTTTAACTATCACGAACAGAGAAAACGTGCAATATACGAAGAGTGCGTGAGATAGAAAACGACATATTTTGTCCGCTGGTGTTTTCTACATCAGGTGAGGCAGGTGTTGCGGCGAACGATCTTATTAGGAGGCTAGCAGCAAAAATAGCTTGAACAGAAATGTTGGATACAGCAAATATGTAAATAAGATAAAATGTGAATTGGCTATTACGCTAATAAAGACAAATTCAATGTACATAGGGAGAGTCGGCTTGTCCGGAATTTGTATGCGTAACAAATCATTATGACTGATACATTACATTTTTCTTTTTTCTTTTTTCGCGAAGTAATTTTTTATTCAAATAACTAAAATTAAAATATTCAACTTAGAATATTCGATATTTAATAAATTGTCACTTTTTCTTCATCTGTGGCTATCAAAGGTCGGCCTATTCTTTGCTGAGCGCTGGCCGCGGATGCACATTGATATGCAACTCGCAAGCTGGATTCCCGTAGTCTCTCGTAGGCGTGTTATCTCGTGATCATATGTAGTGCTCTTCTTTGCAGCGAGGTTATCCGCGAACCGTTGCAGAAACCTCGAATCAGACTTTCCTTATCCGCCTAAGCAGGAGAGTACGATGGGGGAAAATTTGCTCTCTCTATCCACGAGACGCGCTCTTGGTATTTTGAGCACTTCCGCTGCTCGTGGTATTCGAAGCATAAGGTTGTGGATCTGATGAGGTTCGACGGATCGAATGCGTTAAAAACGCAGTTGTCGAATAGAGCTCGCTCCGAACGGCCGCCGTAGAATACACAGCATGCTATGACCAGCCGTGCGTCTGGGTCAGTAGTAATGGCAGCATGCTCAAAACGAATGTTGGCGCCGACCGGATTCAACATTGGTTCGACCGATACACTGTCGCAAACTACGGTGAGTGTCTTTGCGATTGTCTCATATTGAGTAGAGTCTGATCGAGGATTGACCACCATTGGGCATGATAGGAAATGCGCCAGTAAAGTCGTTGAGCCACAAGAGCAGGGACGAGGTGCGTCTTTGTATATCATGTTGTAGCGAGCTGCGATGGTATCGCGAAACGTTGCGTTGTCAGTACGAGTCTGTCGATTTTTAATGGGGAACGCAAATAGACACGAAGATCCTCCCATCACCATTTAATAGTCGGTTGTTTAACGCATATTTTCGTCGTATGCTCAGACATGTAAAATCATGATTGCCTTGTTGCTAGTCTGCTTTTGTTTGCGCAATGCGGTAAAGCGTAATTGTTCGGTTCTCAGTTCGGCCCCTTTGCATCCCTTGCAAATATGGCTCACACAACATTAGCGAGATTTTGTAGTCTTCTTCAGCGACTTGACATGGATACACTATCTCGAGACTGCCTCATTGCGAGGAAATGAGATGATGGCCCACAACGATCCGCGAGAATCACCTAATCGAAGATCGTCGAACGCTTAGCGTATTGTACTCTGAAGAGGATTGAACCAATCTGGCGAGCATTGAGACGTCGGTTGTGTATTAGCCCACTTGTGTTGCAGTGATTTTGTGAAATTAACATATGTGATATGAGTGCCCAGCACTACAACTTCCTCTAGTCGCTCAACAATGGTGCAGAAACCTTCATCTCGATGGAGTTTAGAAGGTAGGGACGATCTTCAACTAGAGCGCTAAGAATGATCGTTTTATCTTTTCTGATTTCTACCTCAGTTTCACTTTAAAAGTTGATGTGTCTTATTGTATAATGAACATTTCTTGGATTCACATGGAATTCGAAAACTGGCCTTATGTTACACAAAAAATCGAAGGCATCTTTGATGTCACTTGGTGTGCCGATCATATTGCCATCATCAGGTGTTGACAACTAGTTACAATAGTTACATGATTTAGATATAAATAGTTACATGTAACAATAAATCTAAAATTAACACTAAAAATATCGCAATTGCGTACGCTGGCATAGACAAGACATCGCTTTGTATAAAACCCTCCATAGATTGATTCAGCTCGTCACCGATTACCAAGTTAAAGGGATCGTCGTAAAAGTTGTGCACGACGTTTGATAATGCATGGCAAATGCGATCTATATTGTGGATAGTAGCTCTTCTGTTGATTCTGCTAAAAGCGTTGTCGATAATAATCGAGAGAAGGACTGTGTTGGGGTTGTTTGAGAGTTCGTTGACTACTGCCCGAGTCACGCATTACAATTCTGCTCGCCGACTTACACACATTTAAATACTTCCGCACACCTGCTGGATATCATTAGACACTATCGACAAATGACGTTGGTCATGATCCTCCTGCCGGCATCGCAGATGCCTATTGATCTGATGCCAGACTTTTTCGTCAGCGCTATGAACCTGAATGTAGACAGTGCACTGGTAACGTTGTCAGGGATGTGTTCAGTGGCCAGTGCCTTAGTGAATATGGCGAGTGATTCAGCCAGTTCTGCAAACTCCGTTCCGAACTTTGTGAGCATATGCATATAGGATGGCTAATCGAATTCCGAAGTATCAGCACCACCTGCTACACCCTTTATATTTGAACGATCATCTCGCTACTGATCGCGTCAAAGACTACTGGATAATAGCTTACGTTTGGGACTTCACATGACAAATTAGTGGCTAAATTATCGAGTGCTGCCATTTTATTTTTATAATAATATAATTTTTTAATGTCAAGATTATTTATTATACATTTGTAATATGGCTTATCTTCAAATAAATCCCAATCTTAGTAATTACCAATAAAGTTGTAGTTTTTATTTTTGACATTCGGACGTTACTCCTGCAAATTAATTTTTCCTTGTTATCCGTTTTGTATTGGTTCCACCTATTTCGCATTGACATCGATACTAGACGTGCCATTATCCTTGACAAACGGCATCTGATAGAAAGCACGATTTCAACGTAGATGTGTGTGCTTCGGGAAGCACACATCTTTGCTCTATTTTCAAGATTATTTATTATACATTTGCAATACTAATAAAGGGTATTAAGCCTCTCCGCCTCACGGCTTGGGCAAACAAAATATGTATAAAAACATTGCCAAATATTTAAACTTTCGTCCACGTTAGAAGATTATGTTATCGTGGGAAAAGATAGAGACGATTAAAGTAAGGCGGAGGGAAAAGGGGGAGGTCAAGATTTCTCCAAGGGCGACGTACGTAGGATGGTAGGTGTGTGAAGCAGGGAGTGGTTGGAAGTGAGATCAAGGGTGACGAGAAAGTGATCGGATAGACCATGATCAGAGATGTGCAGTGAGATGTAGGCCGCAAAACGATCGGGGACAGCTATGATGTTGAGTGTCCCGTCAATGATATGTGTGGGGGCAGTGGATATGAGTATGCAATTATAGTTGTATAGAATGTTGATGAACCGGATGGAATCGATGGAAGAGGGGCAGTCGAGGCGGATGTTGAAGTCGCCAAGAACGAGTGAAGGGATCGATTACGAAGGCAAATTTAGAAGGCAAATTCAGAAGGCAAAAATTGATATATCGTGTATGCGATAGGCTGGTGCATGAGCAATATGAGGATGTCATCGGCGTATTGCATGACGTTAAAGGAGTAAGGTTTGATAAACAGAGAGAGATCGCCGAGTAGAAGAGAGAAAAACAGGGGTCCTAGTATTAAACATTGTTAGACCCGGCAGAAAATTGGGATGGGAGAAGAGGATGATGAATTTGAACAGACTCGTAAAGAACGATTCAAAGGAGACGTAGGATGGTAGAAGTGTGAAGCGGGGAGTGGTTGGAAGTGAGATCAAGGGTGACGAGAAAGTGATCGGATAGACCATGATCGGAAATGAACAGTGAGGTGTAGGGAACAAACTGATTGGGGACAACGATGATGTTGAGTGTTCCGCCCCGCAAAGGTATGTGTGGGGACAGTGGAGATGAGTTTGTAATTGTAGTTGGATAGAATGTTGATGAATATGATAGAATCGGTAGAAGAGGGGTGGTTAAGGCGGATGTTGAAGTCGCCTATAACGAGTGAATGGATTTAGGACAAAGAACAATGAGAAAGGTGGTCAGCGAGTTTGGTAAAAAATAAGGCTGTAGGAGCTGATGAACTAGGACGGTATACAATGGCGAGATCTAGAGTGATCGGGTTAGAATAACGACAAGTGAGCAATTCAAAAGAGCAAGGACTGAAAGCGGGAATGATTTTGCGAAGAGACGCGGGGTGACGGGCGAATTCGGCAATGCCGCCATGATTAGAGAATTTAGAAGCGGATGAGCTGGGGGCGGGCAGATTCGACTAGTGAGAAAGTGGCAGAGTGCAAACGGCGAATGAAGATGTCGTCGGAATCAGTGTGCCAGGATTCGGTGAGGCGGAAGAGATCGATGGATTGTTTGGTGAATATTTTGAGGTTGATATCGGATTTATGGAGAATAAATCTTAAGGTCTTTAATAAATCTTAAGATCTTATTAAATCTTAATAAATCGTATCTTGAAGAAGCCGAGGCGGAAACTGTGTGTGGTGGTGAAAGGGTCAGGCGGAGAAGATATATAGAGGAGATGGAGCGCCATCGAATTTTGGGGCGGGTGTGGACAACTAGTTACAATAGTTACATTATTTAGATATAAATAGTTACATGTAACAAAAAATCTAAAAATCCAAATCTAAAATAAAAATAAAAAATATGAACTGCGTACAAAATAAGTAAACGAGTAAGTCTAATACTATCAGTTTCGGTAAGCAGAAGTTGGGAAACTGAAGCACTTTCCCAACTTTATCAGGCCCAAATGAATGGCCACCTCAATCAATAAACAATCCTTTATTTTTACAAGATGAGCATGTATCTTTGTTCATGCGATAGACAGAATTTGAAGGCATGAAAAAAATATATACAAGTAGGAAAATTAAAATTACACATAATATTCTCAAAATGTCTTAAAATTACACAATAAACAGTTAAAGAGCAGACGTTCTGAGTAGTAATGCTGTAAGTAAGAAGCTGCGCTTTAGCATTTCTGTGTGATCAAGCTTAACTGATTTGAATTTTATTTGACTTTCGTAGATCGTATCGATTTTCTATCCCTAAATATTGTGATGATGAAATTGTCAATAAATATTCTACAATGGATGCACGCGATTTCTTTTTTAAAATTCTGCTCATTGAAACTTCAAGTGGTTCTATATTCTTGCCACATATTTGCTGTCCTCGATTATTAATGCGAATAAGCTTTTTAATTTCAAAAGATGTCATGTCACAAAGTGTAGGATATGTATATAGTAGAATTGAACGTATGGTTGCATTGTATACAAGCTTTAGCTGGTAGTCAAATACACCATTTTGCTTTAACACTTTTAAAAAGTATAGACGCCTAGCACATTTAGATGCAATATCTTAAACATGCCTCTTCCAAAGCAAGTTCGAGCCAAATATCAAGCCCAAAATCTTTAAGTAACTGACTCTTTCTAGACCAAAGTTTAACAGCATTGAATTAGAATGAGGTCGTTTAAACGCAAACTGAATAATTTTTGACTTTGTCACATTTATACTAAAATCGTTACACGAGCACAATTCTTTAAGATTACTTAATTCTTGTTCAATTATTATGTTAGATTGTACATAGTTGTCACCGCGGGTTATTATAGTAAGATCGTCTGCACATTTAAAACATTTTGACGAGGAACAACTGACACAGTAATCATTCATGTAAATTCCAAATAGAAGTGGTACAATTAGACTTCCTTGTGGAACACCTTTAAATATACAACGCGGTTCTGAATTTGATCCTAGGTGAGATATAAATTGAAATCGATTATCTAAATAGGAGTTTAAAAATTTAATATGCCAATCAGAGAATCCTGCGTCAGTCACCCTGCATTATTATGAGGTATGATATGTTATGTGTTTAGATGTTATGTGATAAGTTATGATATGTCGCAATACATATATAATATATCATATAATATATATATATATACATTGTGATATGGCTCAAAGCAAGGTATGTATTGATTGCAAGGTATATATTGACTCAAAGCAGGCATGTATATTGAGCTTATTATACATATTGTATGGCCACTTATGCTTTTGAATTTCAATATCCATGTAGCTGGGATACATATGAAAGCTTGATGATAAAACAGTATTTAATTGTTTTTTTTTCAAAATTGTCAAAGTTGTCTTAGTTCAGGGGTGCGTAGTATTTTATGGCGTGTGTGCCAAATTCGGCAGATTTTATAAAACAATTTTTTTCTGTGCCAATCAATTTTTCAAGATGTCCAGAAGATAAATGTACAAACATGAGAAAAATCTGGGATTTACTTTTATCGGCAGGAATATAGTATATGGTAACAAAAACGAAATTTATTCACTTTTAAAGTTGGATACGCGTATCCGGCAAAAAATTAGCAAATACTTAAATTTTTTATCAAATAAAAGTAGGAATCAGTTCGATTAGATCATACTGATTAATACAATAATTTATTAGTGGGATTTATGTTGCTACATCTCATATGACAGAGATTTAATATCGGCCTTATATTTTGTGGCTTTCATAGAAAAACAAACACTGCTAATTTTATCCGTCAGACTCCTCAAATTTCGAGACTTAATGCAGTTTATTATAAAAAACAGTAAAATATTTTAACAGTAAATTAAAGATCATAGCAAAGTTTCCCGTACTGAAAAATAAGAACGCCGTGTTCTGTACGTGTGCCAGCGGTTGCTTCTCCTTTCGTAGACAATACTTTATACTACAGTACAATTTAACCACAATATTATTTAATAATACTACATAATATGTTTTTTAAGGTTTTTTTACGAGGCATTAATTGGCGCGATCTATGCTAATCTGAACAGGTGCTAACACGCTTATTGGCGCGTTATTGTTTTCTTACTGTATATCACCTAATAATAAATTTACTTTATATTGTATACCTTGAAACCAAAGTTCATTTATCACGGTTTTAGTCGAAATGAAATCAGATGCTTGCAAAGTTATTCTACTAATTAATATTTTAATTTATTTAGTAACCATCTACGGTTTTAATGATAGCATAACCATACAGCAATCTACTGTTCTTCCAGGTCAGTTCATATTTACAAATTATATACATTTAATATATTTATATCGGAAGAATTAATGCCCAACCGTTAGGTCGACAGCATAAAATTAAGTAATAACATAAAACTACGATGATATATTGTGCTCTATTTTGGAACGAATAGAGCACAAAGATAGCATTGTATCTAAGTTACAAGGCTATCTTTACGTTGCATCCTTTTACATTGATGCATTTTATGTTTACAATTCGAATTATGTCTCTTATGTGGAATTTGAAACATTCCTACTGCCTTACTGTAAAAACGGTGAGCAAATGGGAGGAAATAGTCAAGTTTTATAGAATATGGATTTGTTCATAACTTTGTAAAAAATAAATTTAATCCACATAAAGATATAAAATATGTTTCGATATATTAATGATATATGTGTATTTAAGCGAATAAATTCATCCAGGTAGCCTTATCCTTAACAAAACTAATATTGATGATAAAGGTATGTATTTAGATATGAATATTTAATTAACATGAATGAAAACTATTTTTAATTTATAACTTAAAGATGACATTTAAATTGACAACATATTTTTTCATGAGCATTTGTGCATACCATATAAATTATAACACATTAAATAATGAAATTTTAACAGATAGGGGACACACAATATGTACCGACATGCAAATGTCGCTTTTGCACATTCAACTAGCTCGTTTGGGCAATTTGAATATAAAATTGCCAAATGCTCACAAGGAGTAGAAATACAGAATTTCTACTTATAAGATAAATTATTGACATCTTAATTTCAGTAAAATCAACACTTGCACTGAAATGCAAGAAAATAAAATGAATGTAAAAAGCTAGAAATAAAATGGAGAAAACATATTTATATTATAGGTATTAATAGGTATTATCAAAACGATATATTATAGGTATTATCAAAACAATACCTATATTATATTGGAATCCAAAATTACATAAAAATCCAATAAAACCTAGGTTCATATGTAGTGCGTTTAAATGTACAATAAAACCACTTTCTGTTTATTTGAACAAAATACTTAAAGTAATTAAAGCACACTTTAAAAAATATTGCAAGGTAATCGAAATTAATACTGGTATAAAACACTATTTCAGAATTAATTCCACAAAAGTATTTTTAGAACAGACAAAAGGAATAAATTTTCAAAATATAAATACATACGATTTTAGTACGCTTTATACAAATCTAGATTTAGTAGATATTAAAGAAGCGTTAGTAAAATTAATTAATCTTATATTCGGAAAAAGATATACATATATATGTTATAATAATTATAACGCCTATATAACAAAAATTAAACCATCAAATAAATATAAATATATGGATAAAATTGAATTAATAGAATCCTTAAATATTTCGATTAATCAAAATTATTTAAAAGTAGGGACATCTATATTTAGGCAAGTAAAATGTGTTTCAATAGGTGGTAATGGTAGCCCAATTATAGCTGACTTGTTTTTAAGCTTTATAGAATATAAATTTGTTCATAACTGTGTAAAAACTAAATCTAAACAATATAAATATATGAAATATATGTTTCGATACATTGATGATATATGTGTATTTAATTCTAATAATTTTCATTCAATTAGTGAACAAATTTATCCAGAAAGCCTTATTCACAACAAAATCAATATGAATAATAAAGAAGGTGTATATCTAGATATAAACATTAAATTAACATTAACTAAAACTACTTTTAATTTATATCGTAAAGATGACATATTTAAATTTACAAGAAACATATTTTTGCATGAGCATTCATGCATACCATGTAATATAAAATATAATACGTTAAATCATGAAATTTTAAGAATTGCAACAATTTTTAACGATATTGGTTTTCTTCAAAATCATTTAAATAATTTAATAGATACATATTTTAAACTAGGTTACTATAAAAATAAGATCAAGCAGAAAATAGTAAAATATATAAATCAACACAATAATATAAAGAATAAATTTAAACTCTTAAGTGGCAAATTTTTATGGATGGATAATAAATAATATACTTTGTATTAGAATAAGATACTAGATAGTTTTATCAGAGGAAATACATCATTAGCATGTATTTGGCCCCGCTGCTATGTTGGGTAGATGAGTTAGGGGCCGAAACCTGATAGCATAGCAGTTCCTCCTGATGATCTCTAATTCTTATTCTGATACAACGTCTGTTATTTATTAGTCAATTCATAAAAATGACTTTTATTTTCAATTTCAATTTTTTATTTTAACTTGATTTAAATTATAAATTCTGATACATTGAATCAGAATTTTCAAATGAAAATGAATTGTTATAAAATTCATTAAATCAAATCAGCTAACTGAGTCTACGTATTTAATATAATTATAAAATAAACAAAACATAATAATGCTAAATCAAAATTTAATAATCATATAATAAGATTAATAATTGTTTTTAGATTTTCTATAACTTAAATCAAGTTAAAAAATTGAAATTTAAAATAAACGTCAATTTTATGAATTGACTAATAAATAACAGACGTTGTATCAGAATAAGAATAAGAGATCATCAGGAGGAACTGCTATGATATCAGGTTTCGGCCCCTAACTCCTCTACAGATAAAGAATTCATATTGTATATATTTTTATATCGCTGATGTATTGATGAACCAATAAAATAAATTGTCTCATAATTTATATATGTGTTTTACATAGGTGTCTATATAAATAATTTATACAGAGTATTTTTTATATCACCTCAAACTGCACAATATTTCATGTTTCTTTTTAACATAATCATGAAACCAACTAGAATTAGTTTAATAAATTAAATTAGTAGATTGCAAAGTGACTTGTATCCGGAACTTTTGTCCAAAGTTTTGAGTTAAATTTTAACAAGGTGCTTCACATAAATGTCTGAAAAAATTAGAATTTTCTTTAAATTTGCTTATTTTACTTTAAATTTAAAGGTCAAGCCATTTCATCCTTTCGACACTATGGTTCACATCTGACTATCGAATGCAAAATAAAATCATCGATAATCGAGTTTACAGAAAAGTATTCGAATACATTCAAAGTAATAAACTCGCATTTCTATCACATAAAGTTTTTCGACAAGAACAGCACCGGACTATACGTCTGTATTGACAAAAAATCAAAAAAGTCAAATTACGGATATAGATATTTGACACAATCAGGTATTAATAGTTATTGTTGACAATTTAGCAAACAGCCAAATAGCTGAGTCTTTAAAATATGCAAACTTAGTTTAATGCTGAAAACATTTTTACTGGAAAATATTTTGAGAAACAAAACTAGAAGAGCAGCTGCAGATATTAGAGACCCGAGGTATAGAATGCAGCCACTTTGATAACTGTCTTGACAAGATTTCCGCCTATTACAGATAAACTAGAAATCTGATGATAAAGAATACCGACAATTTATTTCTGCTGCAAAGAACTGACGTCTTATGCATTTGACAATTTTAGGACGTATTCTGATCTATTAGAATATTGAGTTTCCAAATTTCAATACGAAAGCTTTAAAATTAGATAAAATCAAAAAATTGATAGTAAATTAAAAGAAGATATATTGTAACTATAATATTAAATATTTTAATATTATAATATTAATTATTAATTATTATATATTTATTATTATATTAATATTATAATATTAATATATTATAATATAATTATAATATTTAACTGTGTTTTGTCTAAAGCAAATAATGAAAGGCTAATGAATCCTTTTTTTATTAAGAAAAATTAAAAATTTTATAGTAATTATAAAATTTATTATAGTAAATATATAAATAAACGATCAGCAAAGAGACGAGCAAATTTACGAACTGCAAGCTCAATGTCACTTATAGACGACCACTTTACCACCAACGTTATAGATTACTAGCAACAGTCATCAGTAGAATGAATTAGCCACTGGTAGTTTCGGTTGCCTGTGTGACAGTAAAGTGGTTGCTGACTGTTCGCTTCATACTTGCCTGTTCTTCAGAAGGTTGGATCCTTAATGAGACACTTTTACATATTTGATATGAAATACAACATCCATTCAAAATCCGCGTTAGACTCATTGAAATATATATAAGTTTACATTCATAGTCAGATATCCGATATTTATGCTAATTGTCGTTTAAAATATACTGTTTAAAATAAAAATACTTAAAATAAAAACTTTAAAATAAGGCACGAAAATAACTGTTCACACGAGAACTACTCGTTAGCACATGATTTCTTAATTTTAATGCATAGAAGACGTTGCATTCATATACGATGGTTTTAGTGCGTTATATCACAGTTTCTGGTAATATATCATGAGTGAAAGCAGAATGCTAATTCCAAATACCCTATATGATAAATTCTGCAATTAAAAATGATATACAATTACATTGCAGATGCAATTGTTGCTTATGCCCAATATAATTATTTTATTCAAAATTTAACTGGAAATAAGGCTTGTTAATGGAGGCGTAATCTTGTTAAAGCTTATCATTTTAAATTAGTATTTTATCTAAGACTTGACTTGCCAAAACGTATCAAAATCGACTTAGTCTTATCAAAACTTAACTCATGATTGAACATTTTGAAAAATATGTTTCAAAAAATAATTAAAACACAATGTGTCTGCTCCACACTAAATTTTAAATTCAAATCTTTAATTTAAATACATTTAAAAACAATAGCGCATGAACTTATTGATCCCAAATGGAAACCGTCTATAGTGGCAAAACTTGATTCATCAGTGGTGTTGGAATGTAAAAGAAATCACCTTGTGGACTACGTCGGCTCCGTCAAAACATGGATAGTAAACAATAAACGCATTATCATACACTCTAAAAGACTGAGGTTGAAAAAAGTCAGATACGATCACAACGGTCATTATGAATGTGTCTTAGAAACAGACAAGCTTGCATATGGATCGTTACACACTAATTTATCTGTTGTTGGTGAGTATAAACTATTTCTATATAAACTTCTACATGAGTCAGAACGTTTTCAATTTTAATTTGATTAAAAAATTTTAAGATTTTAAGTTTCCGAATTCATAACATACTCTAATATTTCACTAATAGTACCAGAGCATATGGTCGAGTTGTAATCACAACTCGACTATGTATATTTCCAGTCCGTCTATGCCCTTATTAGTCATAACATGGATATACAATCAGTGTGTCTACATTTTACTGGAAGAAAGAAGAAAAGGAGAAATCCAGAGGTAGGAATAAAGGCGATAAGGAATTGTAGATTGTTTATCTCCAATTCTTCGAACTAGGTCTTTAGCGAATATGCACATTTATAACGTCAATATGCCATCCGTATCCGTGTCTAAATAATTCACACCGACCATAAGTCTCAATATTAATAGTTCTGGGTTACTAAGGCATAAAGGTCTAGAAAATAATTTTGCAAAACTATATTCGATCTAAGAATTCGGTTAATACGACGAATTCTTCTAGAAAAATCAATAACGTTTAATATTTACATACGAATATCTAAAGATGAAGAAGAAAATTATAGAATTTCAAACTTTAAAACGTTTGTGGAATTTACAAAAAAAAAAGAAAAATCGGTCACACCAATGACTTTCAATACAATCAGCAAATATTTTTTTGTAAAAATATCTAATAAGAAGATGATATATCTCTTTGAAATTTTGCTGAAGTTCAAACGATGACGATAGCTCAAACAAATCTAAACTCTAAGGCTACATGACACCAAGACGCGAAAATACTCAATAATTCACAATAATTTTGGATTTTTAAAAATCGATTATTTCCGAATATGAAAATGACTTTAAAAATGTCATTTTCAGTTTCATTACGGTCCTTTTGTTACTGCAATTTCCTTAGGAAAATGACCGTAGCAAAGCAAATGCTTTTAACACTTGAAATTCCAAGTCAGCAATTCTTTCAGCCAAATGAAGTTACTAAAACTTAAATAAAATATATTTGTAACATCGCATTTGTTTATATTTTCTTAAATCTGATTAATTAGATTAAGTAAATAAATTAATTAAATAAATTTAATAAATCTTAATTAATAAAATATTAAACAATTAATCTTAATTAATTAAGTCTTAATTATAGTAAATTTGATTAATTAGATAAAAAATTAATTAAATAAAAATATTAAATTAATCTTGATTAATTAAATCTTAATTTTGGTAAATCTGATTAATTAGATTAAACGAATAAATTTAATTAATCGTAATCAATTAAGTCTTAATTCTAGTAAATTTGATTAATTAGATTAAATAAATTTATTAAAAATAAATATTATTAATCTGAATTACTTAAATTTTAATTCTAGTAAATTTGATTAATTAGATTAAAAAATCAATTAAATAAAAATATTAAATTAATCTTAATTAATAAAATCTTAATTTTGGTAAATCTGATTAATTAGATTAAATAAATAAATTTAATTAATCTTAATCAATGTAATTAAATTAAGTCTTAATTATAGTAAATCTGATTAATTAGATTAAATGAATAAATTTAATTAATCTTAATTAATTTAACATAAATTAATCTTAATTAATTTAACATAAATTAATCTTAATTAAGTAAGTCTTAATTATTTTAAATCTGATTAATTAGATTGAGTAAATAAATTTAATTAATCTTAATTAATTTAATATTAAATAATTAATCTTAATTAATTAAGTCTTAATTCTAGTAAATTTGATTAATTAGATTAAATAAATGTATTAAAAATAAATATTATTAATCTTAATTACTTAAATTTTAATTCTAGTAAATTTGATTAATTAGATTAAAAAATCAATTAAATAAAAATATTAAATTAATCTTGATTAATTAAATCTTAATTTTGGTAAATCTGATTAATTAGATTAAACGAATAAATTTAATTAATCGTAAATAATTAAGTCTTAATTATAGTAAATTTGATTAATTAGATTAAATAAATTTATTAAAAAAATATAATTAATCTTAATCACATAAATATTAATTCTAGTAAATTTGATTAATTAGATTAAAAAATTAATTAAATAAATAAAAATCAATTAATCTTGATTAATTAAATCTCAGTTTTAGTAAATCTGATTAATTAGATTATAAAAATTAATTAAATAAATCGTAATTAATTAAATCTTAATTTTAGTAAATATAATTAAATAGATTAAATGAATAAATTTAATTAATCTTAATTAAATTAATATTAATTAATCTGTATTAATTTAGTCTTAATTATATAAAATTTTATTAATTTGATTAAATAAATATATTTAATAAATTTAATTAATCTTAATTAATTAAATATTAATTCTAGTAAATTTGATTAATTAGATTAAATAAATAAATTTAATTAATCTTAATTCAATAAATATTAATTAAATTATCATAATCAATTCTTATTAATTAAATCTTAATTTTAGTAAATTTATTCTGAAAAATGATTTATATTTACAAGAAATTCATGGAAGTTAGTATACAAAAAAGCGTTAAACAATGACCGCTGAAATTTACGTAAGATACAATGCAACGACGGTCTTCTTTATAAATCTGGTTTACAAATTTATATATAAACGTATTTCAAAAAATATAAAAAAATACAACATCAATAGGCAGAAGACAAAATATCCCTACGGATATTCTGTCTCCATTATATTCATATGGCTCATTCTCGTATATCAATTTGTAGCAAATATACATCTATAAAATGTTAATGCATTGTTTGTACATTGTTTCTAGGACAACCAAAGGAACTCGCAAATAGAGAGACATTAATTATAGTACTTCTTGGCCAGGAGATAGAGTTTTTCTGTACATACTACGCTTCGCCTGAGATAAAATTTAATTGGCGCAATAATAAAGGCATCGTGTCATCGGAGCCATCTTATTCATTTCGAATCAAAAATGTAACATCCGAGCACATTGGCAAATACACATGTTCACCAGTTGGATATAAAGTAATTGCCGGCACTATCTGGATTCAGCTGGCTGGTAATTTCTATCATTTTAAATAAATTTTATCAAATTTAATTTGATCAAAATTAAATGTTATTTAATTTTATTTTAAACAATATTATTTAATTAAATAATATTAAACAAAAATAATATTAAATAAACATTAAACAATTAGTATTTAAATAATACATTTAATTAAATGTTATTTAATTTTATTTTTTATTTTAAGACATTAATTACAGTCATTAAATTCATTACATTCGAATTATATTTTTATTTTTATAAACAATATTCAAATAAAAAGGAAATTATGTATTACTGCCAAATTAAATTCAGTTTTATTGATGATAGTACTAGAAAACTACTTTATTAAAACTGTCAAATTAATTCAATGTTTTTAATTAAAAATAGTACGAGAAAACTATTTTATTAAATAGAATAGTTAAATTTAACTATTTTATCTATTTTGATTTAAATTTTTAGAATTAAAATTTAAATATCCTAGACCATAATTTAATCGAATTTTGAATTTATATCTTATATATAAAAATATTAATGCAATATAATAATGCAATATTTTTTAATATTGCATTAAACTAATTGTCTTTAATCATTAGTGATATAAGATTATTGTTGATTAAGATTTTACAGATTAAAAGATTATATTTAATTAGTGGAAGGGCCATATTATATAATTAATCTATCCACTAATTATATTAGATTAGTGGAGAGATCAATTTTGTCCCGATGATAGCAGTTAGCTATCGAAAATTTGACTTTTAATAAAAATGATAATTTTAATTATTATAATTTACAATTAAAATTTAATTATAAATAAATTAATTATTTATAATTAATTAATTTTTATAATTTTAATGACAATTTCACACCGTCTAGTAAAATGAGCAAACAATCAATTTATAATAAAGAGATTATTTTTAAGATTTCTGAATATATCAATGAATTCTTTTACGCACTGTGTCGTTGATCTACTCTATTATCATAGAGTAGTATACTATATGCGCTTGCCCACACCGTTCCGCAAGCAAAACGTTTATTTTTGAAGTTTGCCAATTTAATCCTATCTTGGATTAAATCCTGTCTTTGCCAATTTAATCCTAGATTTATAAATTTGCAAGTTTATAAATTTCATTTTGAAGTAAAACGAATTAATATAATATTAATATTAATATTATATTAATATAATATTAATATTAATATTATATTAATATTAATATTAATATGGCCCTGTACAAAACCATTTTGCTCATAAAATGAATTCTGGGTATTTATTAGAATTCGGATACAAAATTCTTTATTTTGGTATCAATGATAAATATAGGAGAAAATAATGTTTCAGGTAAATTTTATTGAAGGTCCACCGGCGTCAACATTAGATGGTACAGTTGTGCCACTGTACAGTCAAAATTTGGTAAAATGTCCTGTATATTCAACTACTCCGATATCGTTAAAGTGGTGGATACGGGTATACGTATTTGTTAATTAAATAATTTAATCACGATTAGCTTTAAGTTTAGGATGCCCAAGATTCGTGGACAATAATGGATAAGGCAAAAGATCGTGTTATTCGTTTGAACTCTAATGATGAAAAGGTGCATTTAAAATGTGAAGCCACTAACGATTTTGGAAAATTAGAGCTAGAATTTACGACTGTTAAGCAGGTTTTATCGAAGGCAAAATATTCATTTTTAATTGCTTGATAATTAGGCTGCACATCATGATATTCAAAAGCGGGACACTGTTTTGCCGAGTAGATCAGAACGTTTGGCATTGGAAGAATTCGACGATACAAGACAATTTGGTATAATTGACAGCTTTTCAGATGAAGACGATGAAAACATCTACGAACACTCTACAATTCTGAAAGAAAACACTGACTTTCCCTTAAAAATATTTTTAATATAGCGATTATATATGTTTCATATAATCATATTCGTATTAAATCTCTTTACATAAATCTCTTAAATTAATTATAAATTAATTTCGTCGCATTTCTTTTAGTTAATTAGTTTCATTAGTTTCATTTTATTAGTTTTCATTAAATCATTGAAATTAGACGAACAGACAGAGTAATGTATTTGTAAAGTTCAGCTATGACAATTAACATCTACATTTTTTCCTCTGCAATATTTGTATTTTTTCCCTATATGATCCATCTTATAT
>WNNJ02002283.1:0-51709 GCA_012934845.2 Pomphorhynchus laevis
TTGTAATATTATAAAAATTAAATTGAAATGATTAATGATTAATTATTTTTTAATGATCGCAATGACAAATTTATAATTATATTTTCACTCGGTCAATATTTCATATCAGTCATTTTTAAAGAATCATCATCGATTCACAGTTAGTATTCTACCGAAATGTAGAATAATAAATATTATTTTATAATATTATTTTATAATTTATATTAATTTTAAATATTTAAATTATAAAAAATTTATATATTAGATATTTTTATTTGTTGCCTAAATTTTTTTTATGTTTTAGAGCAAATCCAACTCCATGTTTTCACAATTCAAAATTCTTTTTCAGAAGTATGCATTTGTACAAATTTATTCGGAGATGTATTTCTTAGGTAGGTACTATATTCTATAAAATCTTTTTGTAGAATTTTTGATCATAAACAATAAATTTATATTTTTATATTACTTTTGCTGTTGCTAGCAGCATCAAAAACAAATCCGCAACAGTTTTTACATCTTTAAGTTTTTTGAAGTGTAGTATAATATAAGATTGAAGAGTGTAATGACAATAAAAAACTATATGAATTATAAATTAAATATATTAATTAATATAATATAAATTAATATATATAACTATATTAAATTATATTAATTAGATTATAATAAATATAATTTTTTAAATACACATGTATCGAAACATAAATGTCATATCTTTTAAATTAATATTTGTTTAATTATTTATTTATATTAATTATATTATAATTAATATAATTTTTAAATACACATGTATCGAAACATATATTTCATATCTTTTTATAATTAATATTTATTTTTTAAAGTTATAAGCAAATTCATATTCTATAGCACTTAAAAAAGAGGCAGCAATAATTGGGCTAATATTACATCCATCGGAACACCTTTTACTTGTCTAAATATAGTTGTCCCTTCCTTTAAATAATTTTGATTTATCAAAATATTTAGAGATTATATTAATTCAATTTTATCGATATATTTATATTTACTTGATGGTTTAATTTTTGTTAGATAGGCGTTATAGTTATTATAACATATATATGTATATCCTTTTCCGAATATAAGATTAATTAATTTTACTAACGCTTCTTTAATATCTGCTAAATCTAGATTTGTATAAAGCGTACTAAAATCGTATGTATTTATATTTTGAAAATTTATTTATATTTTACTATTTTCTGTTTGATGGTATTTTTTATAGTAACCTAGTTTAAAATATGTATCTATTAAATTATTTTAATGATTTTGAAGAAAGCTAATATTTTTACAAATTGTTGCAATTCTTAAAATTTTATTATTTAATGTATTATATTTTATATTATATGGTATGACTGAATTTTAGATGAAAAATATGTATCTTGCAAAAGATACATATAGCTACGTCATCTTTAAGATATTAATTAATAGTAGTTTTAATTGATTTTAATTTAATTTTCATATATTGATATATCCCTCCTATATCATCAATATTATTTTTTAATAATAAGTCTATTTGGATAAATTTGTTCACTTATTGATTAAAAATTATTAAAGTTAATGTGCGGATATAATCAAATATCAAAGCATATTTTATATTTTGTAATAGTTTAGATTTATTTTTTATACAGTATGAACAAATTCGTATTCTGTAAAGCTTAAAAACAAGTCAGCTATAATTGGGCTACTATTACTCCTTATTGGAACATCTTTTATTTGTATAAATTTAGATGTCTTTACTTTTAAATATTTTATTTGGATAAAATATTTTTATCCAAATATTTTTCGGATAAAAATTATTAGAGTTAAATATTTTTGATTTTTCTAAAAGATAATTCTTTTTGTAAAATGCAATTGTAATCAAAATACAATTTCTTTACAAAAAATACAATTTAAAGTCGTCTTTAATACAAGTGAAAACGTTTTGTTTCTATGTAGCAGCTAACGAAATACAAAAATAAATTAGTATATTATTGATCATGATCCAGCATTCTAAGGAAAATCCAACATCCATCAACGAATGTCTGATAAACAATAGAAATAATTAAAAATATTAAAAATATTTTATAAATATTTATTTAAATATAAATATTTAAATTCAAAATTTTATAAATTTGATAAATTATTATAAATTTGTATTTAAAATAAATTTTACTAAATTACTAGATATTTATAATGCGCACTGTTTACAGTTTTGTATCTAATGAAAAGTATATCTCTTGAATTTAATTTTTTCGACAGATTTTAAAAACAGCTGGACAATCAAAATTTGATTCTAATCAAAATCAAAAATAGGTTTTCAAATTTTTTAACACAACTGTATTCATCATCAGGAATTGCTCAGTAGCTGTTAAACTAGCTCAGTAGCTAGTTTAAACTAAGCTCATTAGCTCAGTAGCTGTTAAACTTTGTTTAACAGCTAAATCGTTTAACATCTACTGTCACAGAGTTTAACAGTGCTGAAAAAATTTCTGATGATGAAGACAGTTGTGTTTGAAAATTTGAATCCACCTTTTTTGATTCTGCTAAAATAAATTTTTTATTGCCCATCTGTTTTTCATACAATTTTTGGGGCGATGATCACCTTTGATTAATATTATATAGTAGTCATCTTTGACTACTATTTAATATTTGTATTATTTTTAATATAATTATTATTTTTAATTTATTTTTGCAAAGTAAGTACCGGAAATACTTTTTTTAATTTTAGTAGACATTAAATATTGCAATAACTTAATAAATTTAAGTAAAAAATCATTTTTTAACTTAATTAATTATTTTTTTTTGAATTATTCCTCATTTTGTCAACACAAGCAATTTCAAGTCCATATATGATTAGTTTACTTCCATTTATTTTAATTTCAGTATTACGGATACTATATCCAACTACCATAAATTCTTACCTATTAATATCGAATCACGATTACATAATTGGACACACCTATTGATATCAATATTTGATAATAAGGTATTAATGTACTCTTAGTACTTGCAGAATGATCGTATCATTTTAGACTTGTAAATTATTTGTTAATGGAAACATTGCGTTAAACCATGAATTGAACAGATCATTCAATCCACGAGGAAAGAAAATAAAAATATACTTTGGTCAAAGGAGCCGAGTAGTAAAATCAGCTCACAAACTTCAACTTGCATCATTTGTCCTACTAAATGGTAACACTAAAATGTATATTTTTGTAATATACATTTTGCTAAATATCAGATGTCTCTTTTATGAGACAAAAAATGTCTCTTTTTTGCAATATGTTATACAAAATATTAAATGTTATAATATAACATTGATATAATTACCTTTTTATGATAATAATACAAAGTAAACAAATCAAAATATTAAATCGTCATGCAATTCATGTAATGCCCTTATAAATCCATGATCATTTGATAAAGTACCTATTCTGAATTCTTATAATCTTAAGTTCTAATTTGTAATACGCTTCCACTTATGTCATTACCTTTACATATTAGTACGTTCGATTCCGAATTAATCAGAGACGAGCTACTTTTACACTGTCATTTCGTCATTATTACGATTCAAAGAGATAGTTCTGTGATATCTACAATTGAGGATATATCTTAAAAACTTAAACATTCAGTTGGAGCAGCATCTTTAATAAAGAAGCCACATCCATGAACGAATGTAGGAGGACTCTAAATTTAAAATAAATATAAAATATACTAATAATATTTAATATTGATATATAGTTAGAATAAATATTATTTTTTTGTTAAATATTATTTTTATGTTGGTGAAGTAAAAACCCGGGACGGTTACCTGACCATATTATACAGCATAACGGCGAATTGCTTAATGTAGCATATCGTAATTTCCGCTAAGCAGTTTTTATTAGAACAATTTATAATTTTAAAAGCACTAAAGATACTTTTATTTCAGAAATTTAATATTATTGAATAATTCTTTGTGTAATAAGAGAATAATCAGTAAAATAATACAATTTGAAATTCAAAATAATTGAAGATACAAGCAAACTAAGAATAATTTTTTTATAAATCAAAATTTATTATTGATAACAGACAATTACAATTTACGGGTTACCCGCAAATGGGCTCTTATATTGTTATCACTATTAAACTTAAAACGTTATTTGTGATTTTGTGTGATCATTGGTTGTTGCTTTCTGACATGTCTGCTTTCTGACATGCGTAAGGTTTCATCCTTATTGACATTGAAACAGCCTTTGCAATAAGGGTTGAGATCCTTGATCGTAAGGTTCGTATCCAATCATTGTACGAAAAATGAGTGCGAGTGGATATCTGACTTGATATTTGTTTCAGTACAGCGTTCGTTGTCAGACCCATCCCTTATGTGGTCGATAATATAATCGGATGAAAGGATGCAAGCTCGACTTTCACTATTCGTTCATTATATTTTGCATTTTTGCGATTTTCGTGGTATTTGAAGGGGTCTGATATTCTTGATAGGGAGTACGACGGAGCCAAACAGTTAAAGACGCATATATCCATGAAGGACCGGTCCGTAGCAATTCCAAATAGGCCGTTGCAAGAAATATCTGCCCTTGTATCTCTATCTCGCGATGTTGTATTGTTATAGAATTCAATATATTGAGGTATATGATTAAGTTGGGGTTCTTTTATTACGCACTTACAAAACGTGCTTAAACATTTAGATATTTCATCGATTACAATATTGTGACGGACAAAATTAAATCCTCCAGTCGGGCATAAATCCGGCACCGCAAGGGCACTTTTTTGCCATTGAGTTTGGTTGCCAGCTATATCGTACTGCAACAGCGTCTTGAAACTCCCTCGAAGTTAGAAATGTACCCGCTAGGTCATACGCTGGATTCAGCCATGACGACGCTCCAGTTGTATTGGCGTTTTTAAGAATCGAAGCAAGATCCCTCTTCGAGGATTGGATGAGACCTGATGAAATATGAGCCCATATGCTAAAATTGGAGTGTCGGATGTGGCTCAGCAAATCTCGTCGATTATCCAGAAGAACAGAATTTTGACAGCTATTCCTATTAAGCTCAAACATCTTTAACGAGTTCACGTAATCCACATTTCCTCTTTCGGTTGGGTTATAAATTCCGAGTTCAAATTCCACCAAATTTGAACAGAAGTGTAATTAGTATTCTATCTTCCTCTCCAATCGGTCCGGTACCTAACATATGAGGTAATAAGTGCTCGAACAGCCTCGAACGAAAGCTTATAAACCAACCGTTTGTTGTTTTGCAAGTTCTGAATAAATAAGTCTGTTAGTGTTGATATGCCTTTGTCAATCGAATATAAGCCGAGAATGCGTTGATTGATGCAATATCATAAAGCTGATCAAGTGACTTATTCCAATCGTCGACCGTTTCTTTAACTTGTGACTTCACATATTCGCCGATCCCTATAAAGCTTCCTAGGTATTTGGCACCATCTTTATGTATAGGTACGGCATCGTCTGCAAATCGCTTTAGATTAGTCCCCAGCTCTACGTCGTGTGCCAGAAAGTGCATTTTGTAGGATTTACAAAGTGTCCATAATTCGGGCCGTAAGTATCCATAATTGTGTCAACTGCTTGACACATTCCCACACTTTTAAGAGGTCATCGATTTTTCTGACACATGCTCCATCGTCTTCGTACCAACAGTAGATAGCTCCAGGTCCAATCTTACTCAATCTGTCAATTTGGGGCATTGATGCAGCAGCGTAAGCAGCCATGGCCATGTCTCCTTGTGTGAATCCTTCAGCCGACAATAGCGTTATATTATCGACAGTAAGAATTGATGGTTGCACATACGTCTTATTTAATATCGTCGATAAAGCTGGACATATATATTTCATGTTTGTTAGAGCCATTTCTCTGTTAAGACAATTGAATGCGTTTCTTGCATCTAACAATACCACACAATTGTCGGCCGATTTTTCAAACGCTGTTCGGAGTGAATGGACAGCGATTTCGGTACCACATCGTTGTCCAGCGCATAGTTGAAAACTCCCACAGACTGCTGTCAGATCATTTTTGATGCGTGAAAGCAAAGCACGACCAACTATTCTCCTCACTACCTCACCAATTCCAATTGGTCTGACACCAGGCATCTTGTTTAGTGGTATCAACCGGCTTACTGTATATGCCTGCAGAAGGGATGGCTCAATAGATTCAATCGATATCTTAATTGCGAATTCACATATCTTGTCGGCTAGAAGGTAAGAACTATTACCAAATGATATAAGAAAATGTCTCCAACCATTAGAGTCTACTCCAGACGGACCAGCAGATTCGCGTGTTCGTTTTGCTCCTTTTATAACTTCCTCTTTCGTCAAATCATAAAATCGTGAGGCATGATGTTCCACGCATCCATCCAACCTATCTCTAAGCACCAGGCTGTCAGACGCCGACGCGTTAGTAGGATGAAGCTCCCTTAGTTTTTGAAGCACGGTAATACCGTCAAGTTCCGTTCCCAATGACAATATTCCACCACCAGACCGTTGTTTTAATAATCGCGTTGCTTTACTGATTTTTCCAGATTTAATAAGATTGATAGCCTTTTTTGTATTTGATGTGGACATGTTCCCATATTTTTCTAGTTCACTTACCCGACACTTTTGAAGGATCATTTCGATCTATTCTTGCTTTATTAAAGTCATCGAAACAAGTTGTAATTAGACCAAGAAATTCCTTGCTTGCACTACACATCGGTAATTTAAAAAGATTTGGACACCATTGGATTATTTCGTCGTACACAATGTCAAGTGAGCATTTTTCCAAATTTATCTTTGTCATGGATATTGGATCGTGTGATGCTCGTACGTTCGAGGGTTGAAGTTCCTGTACAATTTGAAACTCGTTGTTACCGTGATTGCCGAATTCCTGATCGCATTGAGTTTTGCGCAGGTAGTTTAGAGCTGAGCAATTAATACATGGTTTATTCGATCTCGCGCACCGACACCTCAAGCATTTGGCAACCACGCTATTACACGAACAACACTTTTGTATCGTTGCATAACTGTTCGACGGCCGGAGCCCTTTTATTCTTTTATCTTGGGATGACTCTTGTATGGTTTATTGTGATTGTGTTTAAGCTTGAATGTTATGTATTGTATCGTTGTCTGCGGAATTTGTTAGATTGTATTTACTTTAGATTGTATTTACTTTAGATCTCAAATTTGAGTATTTAACAATCAAGACAATTTTTAGTATATTTACTTTAGATTGTAAGTAGTTAATTTAACAGCCAAAAGTTCAAACTAAGAATAATGGTTTAAATAATTTTAATAAATTCTTTAATAATTTCCAAAAGCATATAACAAAAATGTAGTCAATTGATTGAGGAAATGCCAATTCGATTTTGTTGCTTAAATTTACAATGAAATACCGCAATTAAAATTAATGATAGATTATGTGAAGTTTCTAAATTTATTATTATTCTAAACGAAGTAAATCGATTAATCAGAATGTGTTATGAAACTATTCCATAATGAATAACGATGTCTTATTATTATCTTAATGACTTGTATGAGCTGGTTGTTCTTTAAATGTCACTAAGATTATTCGAAAATTATAATGACTGCAGTTCACTAAGCAATCCATAACTTGACGATCCGTAAGCTTTTGAGTATTCCCCGGTTTCATATTCTCCGCCAGACATATACGAAAAATGCACTTTAGAACCAAATTTACGACCATAACGAACATCACCAAAGCTTCTAGATCCATTTTTGATTTTTCTTTCCGAAAATGTTAATCCGTGTAATTCTAATGAATATGCTGACTCGTCATCAACTATTTTATTATGTATAATTGAAGATCTATCTTCCAAACTTAACCCTTTAGTTGATGTATCACCTTTTATAAAGAAGCTAGATCCATGAACACATGTAGGAGGACTCTAAATTTAATATTAATGCATAATAAATTATTAATATTTATAATTTATATGTAATAGAATAATAAAACAATATTTGCTATAATAAATTTTCAGTTATTGTTTGGTTATTTATAAAATTAGTATATTCATTTTAGATAAAAAATACTTACATTTGACTTTAGTGAAAATGTCCTGAAATATTTGAGCTTTGCCTTAGGTGTTTTTAAACTTTGGATAAATAATTTTATTTTAACAATTCGAATTTTTACGAACTTGACGAAATTGTAATTTCGTATTTTCTCATATGAAATGCTTCGAAATAACGCATTTTGATTAAAATCACATTTTCGTCAGCGTTTTAATCTTGTCAACGATTTATGTTATCTATCTTAATTTTTATTTAATCATTATTTATTTATTTGTATTTTATTATTTTATATATTAAACTTTTATTTTGTATCAAATGTTAATATTTCTAGCTTTATTTTCAATTTTATTTTTTTTAATTAAATTAACATTGTTTAAAATATATAAATTTTTAACAACCACCAATTTGATTACACACCGTGTAACAAACTTAACGAGTAGTATTTTCAGCCTGAAGACGTTGAAAAACGTCATGGTATTTTTTAGACTAAAATGCCTAACGGTATTTCAGCATGACGATATCTACGCGCAGGTAATTTGAGTCCACCTAGTTAAACAGTATACGTATCCTCGTTGAATTTAACTCTACTCAGTATGATACTACTTATTGTATTTATGAACCAATGAGATGTATAATAATAAATTGCGCGTTTTTTCTGGAGTTGCAATTTTATTAAGATACAATTTTCTGAAGATGCTAACAGAAGTTAGCGAAATATCAAATAAAATTGCTATTTTATTTGATTCAGCTCCAATAATTCTTTTTCAATAATAAATCATAATAAACTATTTATTATAAAATTATTACTTTAAATTTAATTTTATTTACAAAAATAAAATTTGCAATTCGTTATATAATAACTTAAATGATTACTTTAGTAAGCTGATTAATAGTGAAAGCTCGAATATATCTAAGATAAACATTTGGAAAGATTATATATTTGATAAAATTAAAAATAAAATGAAAATAACAAACAATTATAAAAGGAAAGATAAAATTAATAAAGATATGTATAAAGAACTTACTAAATTAAAGGATAACTATATAATAACAACTATTGATAAAGCTAGTAATAACTTTGTCTTCATTTGCAAAAAGCTTTATTATGATATACTAATGAAAGAGGTTAATTCTAATGATTTAAATGTAAATCCAACATATGAACGTAGTGAGTTGAGTTTAGAAACAATTATTACAAGTCACTGTTCTATAATGGATAAAAAGGGTATAAAGGTTGAATTAGATAATAAAACTATACCTATATTATATTGGAATCTAAAATTACATAAAAATCCAATAAAACCTAAGTTCATATGTAGTGCGTTTAAATGTACATTAAAACCGCTTTCGGTTTATTTAAATACCACATTTCAAAAAATATTGTGGGATAATCGAAATTAATACTGGTATAAAACACTATTTCAGTATTAATTCTACAAAAGAATTTTTAGAACAGACAAAAGGAATAAATCTTCAAAATATAAATACATACGATTTTAGTACGCTTTATACAAATCTAGATTTAGTAGATATTAAAGAAGCGTTAGTAAAATAAATTAATCTTAAATTCGGAAAAAGTTATACATATATATGTTATAATAATTATAACGCCTATCTAACAAAAATTAAGCCATCAAGTAAATATAAATATATGGACAAAATTGAATTAATAGAATCCTTAAATATTTTGATAAATCAAAATTATTTAAAAGTAGGGACATCTATATTTAGACAAGTAAAAGGTGTTCCAATGGGTGGTAATAGTAGCCTAATTATAGCTGACTTGTTTTTAAGCTTTATAGAATATGAATTTGTTCATAACTGTGTAAAAACTAAATCTAAACAATATAAATATATGAAATATATGTTTCGATACATTGATGCTATATGTGTATTTAAACAATATAAATATATGAAATATATGTTTCGACAAAAAAAATCTAAATGAAATATGTTGTGATACATTGATGATATATGTGTATTTAATTATAATAATTTTTATTCAATTAGTGAACAAAGTTATCCAGAAAGCATTATTCTTAACAAAACCAATATTAATGATAAAGAAGGTGTATATCTAGATATCAACATTAAATTAACATTAACTAAAACTACTATTAATTTATATCGTAAAGATGACATATTTAAATTTACAAGAAACATATTTTTGCATGAGCATTCATGCATACCATATAATATAAAATATAATACATTAAATAATGAAATTTTAAGAATTGCAACAATAAGTAATGATATTAACTTTCTTCAAAATTATTTAAATAATTTAATAGATACATATTTTAAACTAGGTTACTATAAAAATAACAAGAAAAAAATTGTAAAATATATAAATCAACACAATAATATAAAGAAAAAATTTAAACTTTTAAGTGGCAAATTTGTATCATGGATAATAAATAATATACTTTGTATTAGAATAAGATACTAGATAGTTTTATCAGAGGAAATACATCATTAGCATGTATTTGTCCCCGCTGCTATGTTGGGTAGAGGAGTTAGGGGCCAAACCCTGATAGCATAGCAGTTACTCCTAATGACCTTTAATTCTTATTCTTACACAACGTCTGTTATTTATTAGTCAATTCATAAAAATGACGTTTATTTTAAATTTAAATTTTTAATTAATTATTAAATTTTGATTTAGCATTATTATGTTTTGTTTATTTTATAATTATATTAAATACGTAGACTCAGTCTGATTTGATTAATATTATAAATAGTAATTTTCTTATTTTGCATTAAAAAGTCCAGCATGAAAAAGTTAAAAATAAAAAATTACTTTCTATTTTAAGTTAGAAACAAAAAAGTAACTTTCCGGAACATTAAAAGATGAAATTATAATAGGATGTTTTGTAGTATAAAGTAAATAGTTTTAGAAAACTAAGTATACAAAACCCATATATCTAAACTAAATCTGTAAAACCACAATTTTACTAGATATTTAACTAAGCTAATAATGCTATCATCAATGTTTTTGATTCCAATTACGTTGTAAACCACATTGAGATGACGATCTCAATCAGATGATGTTCTTATATTAATTATAACATCACACGTATTCTCTGTTAGCATCTTCAGAAAATGATTCAGTATTTAGTTAACCTCTGTTAGCATCTTCAGAAAATTACTTAATAATATTTTGTTGTTTAGAATTATTGGAGCTGGATCAAAGAAAGGAGGAACATTTTATTTGATATTTCGCCAACCTCTATTAGCATTTTCAGAAAATTACAATAAATTACAATGTAAATAGTTGATATGATCCATTATTGATACAGAATTATTGGAGCTGGATCAAAGAAAAGAGGAAATTTTTTATTGATATTTCGCTAACTTCTGTTAGCATCTCCAGAAAAATACAATAACTTACAATGTAAATAGTTGATAATGATCAATTATTGATAAAGAATTATAGCAGCTGGATAAAAGAAAAGATGAAAATTTTTATTGATATTTCGCAAACCTCTGTTAGCATATTCAGAAAATTACTGAAGTAATTACTAAAATTACTTCAGAGGACGACTTCTAAATTCTTGAGGACGACTTGTGTACCATCTTCTACAACACTTACGGCCTCAGGTTTAGAGGAATCTGAGCCCCCAACCCGGCCGATCAACAAGCCGCATTCCGACTGAACCATTAGGGGTCTCTCACCCTCCTAAAAGTCCAGTTGAGGCAGACTACGGTCAGTAATCTCGATATAAGGAGCTTGAGAAACCTTAGTTTTTGCTATGTGAGACGACCTTTAAATAAGAAGACTAATACCTGAGATAGCCCAAGTACCCCAAAAGCGCACTTGGTTTTTCCCATTCAATGACAAATGCTGGGCCTATTTCAGAGCCCACCTAGCTATCTAGATATATTAAAACAATTGATATTTTTTACAAAAAATCAATTAATATATTAATTAATCAATTATATATTAATCAATCAATATATTTGAATACAAAATGGAGTATATTTATCAATAAATGACAACCGCATATATTCATTTCATTTGTAAAACTTTTTAAATCCTTTCATATTCAGTCTGAAAAAGCAAAAATACAATTCAACAGTAATATTGACGAAATTAAAAGTAAATATATTTGAAATAACTCTGTGCGGTTAGAATAAACAAAATGATTACTTTATAAAATTTTAAACCTTACAAATTGCAATCGAAATCAACATTATTTAAAAAGAACACATATTTTATTGATAAAGAGTTATTAGAGCTGAAAGAAAATTACAATGTTTTTTAAAATGCACATGCTTATATAAAAAATTACAAACGATCACCGCCATTTTCTTTGAGCAGGTGCTGTTGTTATTAGCGATAAACAGCTGCTTTCACTGTTGTTTGATTGTTGTAACACGATTTCGGCAACTTTTGAAGGTACACAAAACGTAATGAAAAAGGATGATTAATAAGAAACAAAACAAAAAAACAATAAAGGCATGTACATTTTTAAATTTTGTAATTTTCTGAAGATGCTTGCAGAGGTTAGTGAAATATCAATAAAAACTTTTCTCTTTTCTTTGATCCAGCGTCAATAATTATTTATCAATAATGGATCAGTATCAACAATTTAAAATATTTTATTTATAGTGAAATGATATGTTAAATCAGTAATCCCCAAAGAATTATAAAATAATGATTGATTATTGATAAAGAAATATTAAAGTAACAAAGAATTTGCCACTAGCTTCTACCGTATCACAGCTAATTTCAATAGGGGATTCAAGTAAACAATACAATGCAATTTCTTTAAAGTTAACACTTAAGAAGATT
Organism: Pomphorhynchus laevis; assembly: GCA_012934845.2. Classification (NCBI taxonomy): domain Eukaryota; kingdom Metazoa; phylum Acanthocephala; class Palaeacanthocephala; order Echinorhynchida; family Pomphorhynchidae; genus Pomphorhynchus; species Pomphorhynchus laevis. The sequence continues at coordinate 12,788 of WNNJ02002283.1, forward strand.
GCAAAGTCGAATTCGGTTGAATTCAAAAACAACTTCGGTTATTACACATTTCTAATCAACAATAATATTAAATGATAAATAGTTGATAATGATCCATTATTGATAAAGAATTATTGGAGCTGGATCAAAAAAGAAGGAACATTTTATTTGATATTTCGCTAACCTCTGTTAGCATCTTCTGAATATTGTAATTTTCTCGATTATTTTCTATAATTTTTAGGTTTACAAAATATCAAACAAAATTTTCCATTTTTTATTCAGTTCTAATACTTCTTTATCAATAATGGATCATTCTCACCATTAATAAATATTAAATTTATTAATTAATAAATTAATAAATTTTATAAATTTTATAATTTTATTTATTAATTATATTAATTACTTATGAAGGATATTTATTTAAACTACAGTTCATTTTATTTAAAATAATTGAGGGATTTTCATCAAATAACGGAAAGATTTAAAAAGATTTACAAATTGACACATACAAGTTTATAAAGACTATGGCTTTTTGGATTTCTAGTAATTGTTTCTTTATTTTAGATATTGATCTATTGATCACAGTTATTTTGATAGCTCTTATCTATCGACACCTGTAAAATATTTTGTGTTGCAGAAATATTACAAGTTTACTTACGATATTTTCAAAAACTCCAAGTCTTCTAGCAGTTGAGATTATAGTATGGCTGTCTAGAAGGGATGCACCATATTGTGCTATGTAGGTTATAGGATTTGCAGACACTACACCAAGGTATTTGACAACACGTTCTCTTTTCGGTGGTGACGGTGTGTACTCAATAATCACATTTTTCTTTGGTTTATAGTTAACAGAAGGAATTGCTTTCTCTATTATAATTTGTCTTTTGGGCATATTCGCATATGGTATCCATCTTTCAATAATAATAGTTTGCTGCTTAGGTGGTAATGCATGATACCTTTCAACTATCACCTGTCGTTCTGGTGGAGGCAAAGAAGCTAATTTGCGAACAACTACTTTTGTTTTCTGGCACATCGGAATAGCAGGAGGACGTTCTCTTAAGATAATTGGGGGCGGCGTGTTTTGTCTTAATGCTCTTTGCTTAATTATAACTGGTGGTGCAGGGCGTTGTTGACGTGACCAAACTTCTTTAATAATCAATGGGCCGGGTGTTGGGGGTGTTGGCGGTTTTAGAAACCTGATTTTAATATTTTGTCGATAATGGTTTAACACGGCCGGTAGTTTTAAGGAGCGAGTGATGACTTTAGGATTTGTGTCGTTCTGGATTTTGTATAGCTTAAGTGGTAGCATATTTCCTGCTTCTTCAAAATCATGTTTATCTACTAATCCATTTCCAAATTTATTAAACAATGCTTTTCTGGATAAACGATCATCAATAGACGAAAACTCTGAATCTCCGTTACTTAAATCTCTCGCATAACGTTTTATGTAATTAACGTCAGATCTGCTTAAGACAGAAGTATTAAAACCAACAGTGTCACTACTTGATGTCAACTTTGAAATGGAGTAATTAGCTTTAGTCCCTTTTCCTATGATTAAATCTTCATTTTCTTCTCCCAACCTTTCTGAATATGATTTTAAATATTGGTTGGATCCACCGAGTCTAGCAATAATGGATCTTAAGGATAAGTTAACCCCAGTACCTTTACCTTTATTAAAGTATTCAAAATTTTCAGATGTTATTACCTCTCCAATATCATCAGTTTCATCACTGCTGATGGATTCAACGTGATAATCACTTCCTAACGTTTGAATTTCACTAGTTGCGTACTGCCCTTTTAAATAGTCAATCATCATTGTATTTACGTCGTTGTTGAATTCTTCCGTATTATGCTTTTATTCAGATTCTACACAGCTGAAAATTAACTTTCGACATCAAACATGAAAAATCTTTAACTTTTATGCTTATAAAAACTGTTAACTTGAAACGGATACGAAAACGAGGTTACTCTGTTATAATTTTACTGCAGTACACAAGCAAGTTTAAATTCATAGGTATCAATGTTACATTCATAATAGAAATAGTGAATTAATGTTTCCATCACAAGAAACAGTTAAAATAATCGGTTAAATTTTAATTATAAAATGTCCGGAGTACCGATCAATTGAAGTTCCCATAGCTTAGTGACTAATTCGACCTTTTCTATTCAAATTTTCACACAAGTTTCATTTCATAAAATTCATTTTAACTGTAAAATATAGTAATGCCTCGCGTCTCTTTAGTAACTCTACTATTTAATGAAGATTTTAATGTCAGTACGCATGTATTGAATTGTCAGATATTGAGCTTAAATATAATTTTCGTTTTGTAACATAATAAATTTATTATGAATCAAGTTTAATTCATAATAAATCTATATGCAATAATAAGTGCTGATTCTATGAATATTATAATATTTAGCAGATAAAAAATTAAATGTTGTTAAGAAAGATTATTACGGAACAAGGATTAAAGATAAATTTATTTTGTTTGATGTTTAAACAATTAGTGTATTTCATGTAGTGTATTGCTAAAATAATGTTTATAGAGCGTTGTTTTTGCAGGTTAGAGTAAATAATTTTTCTTCTCGAATATATATTTTTGTCACTGAATTAAATTTGTAATTTCAGGTTTTGTCGTATATAAAGATATATTTTGAATTTTTGCAATTCCCTAAATTTGGAATATCCAAACTATATCAAATTTGCTTTACCCCCACTATAAAACACTCAATTAACTCTCTCGTTAACTTTATATATTTAAGAAAACGAAAAAAGTTACTCATTCGATATCAGAAATTTAAAATCTCAGTCTAGAAACAACTCAATAAAGCAAAAACATATTTATTAACAACATCAAAGCTGTTCATCAAAGTTGTTATTTATTATCAAAGCTGTTCTTAATTTTCTTAAATAAATATTTATTTTCAAATATTTATTTTCTCAAATAAATTAATTTAAGAAAAACATAATTAATAGCTGTTTAATTAAATTATTAATTGTTAAATCTTGAATTTTAAATTGAAGTTATTAAATGAATCACAACAGTGATTAATGAAAAGTGATTTACAGTCAAGTTATTTAAATCAATTTCATATTATAAATTTGTTTTTAAGCGGTTATTGTATTATCAAGTATATTTATTAATTTTAACGATTAATAAGCATAATTTATTAAATAATTTTAAATTAAATAATAATTTCAACGATTACTAAGTTAAATGTATTAAATAATACTTAATAAATAATAATTAATAAATAAATTTATCAATCGATTATTTAATCGATTATCGTGATAATATGTTTGTAAATAATCGTTTAAAATAATCAGTAAATAAAGTATATCTAATTAAGTAATAAACTTTATTTAATATTAATAATTTGTTAAATTAATTTTAATTGAAATTGATATTGAAATTGATTTTTAAATTGAATTTATCAAATAAATCACGCAAATTAGAATTGCTAATGCTTTTAACGCCATATATTAAAATTTTAACTTTCAAATACAAATTGTGAGTTGCAAAAGTTCAACTTTAAGTATACAAAGTTTTATATTAAAAGTGTGAGCATAAAGAAACTGTCCACATATTTATGTTTTCTATTTATTATACTCTTTCGTTTTCTACAATATTATATATATTGCTGAATTAGAAAGATCATAAAATTCTCGTTTTGTTGTTTTCTTATCAAAGATATTTAAATTTAGATTCAATTTAATCTTAATTTGTTTTATTTAGCGTCTGTAGATGATACACTGTTATCTTCAATGTATTTCTTTGGGTCTGAGCAGCATATGTTCGATTTCACTTTCAAGCCGTTAGCAACTAAATGGGTGGAGTTAAATATAGCAAAATCACTTTTACTTCAGCCTAGTGCTATAAGTGAAATGATTCCGGATTTGATAAAGTCGATAAATGTAAGAACTTTTAAGAGGTGATATTAAATATATAATCTTGCCTGATGTATATAAAACCAATTAAAAATCTTCCGTCACTAATTAAATAAAAAAATTATAAAATTTTTTTAACTAACAATTAAAATAAAATAAATATATTAAATAAATAATTAAAATATTAATAGTATCAAAATATCCAAATCACCTAGATACAATTAGTTAAAAAGTAGTCTTTAAATATAAATATCCATAATCTTATTAAACGTAATCAACTTTTGAATGCTAAAATGTCACAATCGATACGCTCAATAAACTAATTGAATAATATTTAAAAACAAATTAGTAGCGTTCTGCTGGATCAATAATAGGAACAATACCTGTGAGGATAATATTGTGCCACAACCAGAAGAATTTCAGCTCACAGATGCATTCAAGTTAAATTAAAAACATTCATTTCAAGTGGCAGCATGAAAAACAGTGATCCGGGTAGCGGATCACACACATAGGATAGGCTTAGAATAGATCGTTAGAATACAATCCCCTATCGAAAGTAATATACAACAATGTATATCTACACCACTGGAGCAGCCAGCCTAGTGGATCTAGCGTTCAAGATATATACGTCTTGAGTTCGAATCCGATAACAACCAGTGTACGGAGCAAGCAGATAATAAGAGTCGAAACGTGAAATGTAGGTCTCGGTCAGCAGCTGTTTAGTCCAACCAGGGCTGATTAGTAGCGTACTGATGTATCAATAATAGGAATAATATATAATAATTAATGCATAATATTAATTATTAATTTTAGATCAGGTTACGAGTCTAAATTAAATATAATGTAAATTAAATATAATGACACATAAAAATAAAATAAAAAATTATTAAATAAATTAAAATTTATTAAAATATTTAATAATTTAAACAAATTTTTAAAATTTATATAATTTTTAAGATTTATATAATTTTTAAGATTTATATAATTTTTTAAAATACATAGTTTAAGTATTACTGATAGAGGTTTTATTACCGGGAAAACAAAGTCCACAGATCAATAATAACTTGTCAGTAGAACAAATCAGATCAGATAACTGAGTCCACGTATTTTAAACATTATATTGCATATTGCGATTATAAACAGACTATAAATTTTAACCAAGTTATTGTTGACCAAGTAATCCCCAAAGCTGTTTTTGTAACTACAAATTACATTTATTTTTGTACTAATTGGGAATGTTAATGCAAGGGAACCTCAAATGATTGTAGATTATAATTCAATTTTCAATTTTTATGTTCAATTTTTGATAACTTTAATATTGTTGACTAAGTCCGTGTATTATAAGTATAAGTATGCTGCAATACTCGACCATCACAAATGACCTGATCAAAGCAATGATTTCATTTTTGTTGCGAGGACAATATCACAAATCATTGTTTTGTGTCTACTAATTCATGTGAACGAAAATATTCATTTTTGAATATTTCTAATCCCTATTTATATTTCTCTATCTGCTTCAAATAAGTAGGCAAAGATATTAAATTTATTAAATTTTAAGCATTCAATACTTCAATTACGGTAAAGATCAAAGTGTAGTATCTGTTCTCGTTAGTGTGACAGCTAACGGAGGGCCTATTGGTCCTCATAAACCTATCATTCCTATTTTTGCACTTGTGGCAAATGTTTGTGCTTGCACAGCGTTGCTCGTGGATTGTTCCGGTATTGCAGTATCTCCAGGCTTGATCTTAAAAATTAATAAAAATGTCATCGAGTCGTATAAAGTGTAGTAAGTTATATGTAGTATTGCAAGTTATATGTAGTTGTTATTGTAACTACAAATTACATTTATTTTTGTACTTATTGGGAATGTTAATGCAAGGGAACATCAAATGATTTATATTTCAATTTTTAATTATTAATGTATTGATTTGGTAATGGAACAATTAGAAAAGAGTGAAAAAATTATTTATTTAATGCCAAATTTTCGATAGCGGCTGCTATAATCAAGAAAAAGATACACGAAACTATATATTTTAGGTAAATATTAGACAAAATATTTTAGGTAAATATTTTGAAATTTGTTTCTCAAGTAGCGCAAAAGATGTCCTAAATACATACAATGTGAATTGTAATACTTTTTTATACTATGAAAACGGAATGGGTTATAAGACAGCAGATATTATCCACAAATATATTTATTACCACCAACATGATGAGAACGTGTGTGGATATGCACATTTTTAAAGGTTAACTTCGTGCTTGATCTGTATTATTTAAAAATACATCGAACATTTGTAAATTTTAGGGTTGTTTGACCCCTTTTATAAGTTGTAAATTAGTTGATATTATTTAAAAACAAAATTTCACTGGCTATTCGAAATCTTAATAAGTCTCTGTTTTTATTGCACGAATTGCAATATAAACCAAAACATTGTAGTTATAATTATTAAATTAAACAATATTTTTAAGGAAAAACCTTGTATTGTATATTATATACCTTGCGATTAATGTGATATAAATGTCTAACAGTACAAGGTTTATCAAAGCGTATTAAACAACATAAGTATTCTGGGAAAAGTGGAATTGGTCCAAGTTGTACAAGTAGACAATTATTTAAATAGTGATCGAGTTATTAACAAATATTTTATAAATATATTATATTGCTTAAATTTCTTTATTAATTAGTAAACTAAATTGAATTTAAATCTTACTTTGCTTTCAGATTTGTTTTAGATAATGGGCTTTTCTTTTACGTTGAATATGTGAACGTTGCATTTTGATGTAGAGGCACATCTATTAGTTTGAGTGATTCGTGTAAATTTGTGTATGACCTGTTTTGAACACAATTCGTGTAATTTATTTTTTCCTGAAGATGAAGCAGTCGTTATCGAAAATTTGACTGATAAATATATTTTTTCACTCTTTCAGATTTGTAACTATTTTTTATTATAGTTAAAAGGATTATAACATCCGCTATATTAATTTTTAATATCGACAAAAGAAATAAATTTATTTATATTTCGCTAGTAAATAAGAACATAATCGTTAGAAGAAAAGCGTTAACAAACCAAACGTATTTTGAATAATTTATTGTTAATAGAAAGAATGTATTTTTTATTATACACTTAAATAGATAACAGCAAACTACTATCACATTAAACAAGCAAATAACACAATAGTTTATTATTTATTAGTGGAGAGAGTGAAGTAATATATTAATTTAATCGAATTTTCAATAGCCTACTGTTATCATCTTCAGGAGTAAATGCTACAAAATGATTTTGTAACATTTACTCCTGAAGATGATAGCAGTAGGCTATTGAAAATTCGATTAAATTAATATATTACTTCACTTTCTCTACTAATAAATAATCCAATATAAGTGAACAGTCAATTTATAATACAATAGTTTATATTATTACAAATTGGTTTTGTTCCATTACAACAGCGCAGCATATCAAATTCTAGATGAGTTGTGCGTCACGGTTAAGATCCTGATTAGACTGAAATATATTTACCTTTTCTTGAATCCGACCTATATTTTATGAATTTATATTTTATATTTTATGAGTTTATTAATATTTCGATAGTTAATAAAACCATACTCGTTTCAAGAAAAATTTAAAAATCGTCCAATATTTTTGAAATATTGGACAATTAGAATTGAATAAATCTCATTTTCGCTTTCCTATTCGAGTTTTTATATTCTTTGTTTATTTTTCGTTACTTGATTCTAAAATTCTACAAATTTCAACGTTTTATTTATGGTTTTATTTATGGTTTTATTTATTAATATTTTAAAGCGATGAACATTTCAGGATGCGTATTTGTGTGGTTGGACTGCACGAGCACCTAAGTATTTGACAATCAAACTCATTAGCAATCAAGATCGAGTTAAAGATATGACATTTAATAAACTTGATTACGACGATCTTGGATATGAAAGGCATGCTACGTATAACGTACTTGATGCCATTCTTAAAATTGGTGGTTTTACTCGATTGATTGAGTGTTTATACAACGTGAGTAAACAATTCAAATATTTTATATTGAAAATATAATGATTTTATTTATATTTTGCCAGTTAATAAGAGCATACTCGTTTCAAGAAAAATTATAATTAAAGATTAAAAATTTAAAATTATTATTTCGCCAATTTTAATTGTAGCCTTTTATCTTGAATATAAAAGCACGATTGTGACATGTGGAAAAATATGCAAAAATTTCGATATGACAATTATTTATAAATTATTAACAATTTATACAACCTTATTCTAAATTAACATGGGTATTAGTCTTTATGAATAACTCATGCGAAAATGCACGCCCTCCTATATATAAAGGGTACAATTTGTAACATTAAAAGCATATCGTAAAATAAATGTCAAATTTAGACAGACTTTTTGACAGCAACATAGAAAGACTTGTATTTTAAAATATGAACATTTTTTATACCTACCAGAGGTATGGGTCATCCTGAATCTCACATAAAAAGATTGTAATCATATAAAATCACAAATGTTGGTAAGATGTGTTTATTAAAATTTGATAATTCCGTGGGTATGCATTGCTGCAAACTGTTCATATAAACTATTGTTTATTTTATGTAGAATGCTGTGGTATAAATTATCTTGAATATAAAAACACGATTGTGACATGTGGAAAAATATGCAACAATTATATAAGAATTCAAATATTTAAAAATATAATATAAATTATTAACAATTTATACAACCCTATTCTCAATACACAGCAACATAGAAATACATTATTTTAAAATAAACATTTTTTTTCTACTTGAACAAAGGTATGGGTCATTCTGAATCTCATAAAACTATTGTAATCTTATAAAATCACAAATGTTGATAAGATATGATTATTAAAATTTGATAATTCCGTGGGTATGCATTGCCGCAAACTGTTCATATAAACTATTGTTTATTGTTATCGTATAAATTATTTCCATATTTCGATTAGTGAAAAGAATATAATTCGATAACGAATAATTCCATATCGAATTATTATTTTTTGTAAATTATAATTTTATTATTGTTTATTAGTATTTATTAGTATTTATTTATCGAATTTTATTTTCTTGTAAATTATTTATTTAAGATCATTTATTTTGGCCCCACTGCTATGTAAGATAGCGGAGTTAGGGATTGAAACCTGATAGCATAGCAGTTCCTCCTGATCCACATTCTGATACAACCTCTGTTATTTATTAGTCAATTCATAAAAATGACTTTTATTTTAAATTTCAAATTTTTTATTTTAACTTGATGTAAACTATAAAATAGATGATTTTTGAATTAAAACGCCTTATCCCATGTACCCATTAGGATTGAATGACGTGGAACATGGCGACAGTAGTCATGGCGATAAAAATAAGAAAAATGGAGTTCAAAATATTAAAAAGATATGTATAAAAATTATATATGTATTTGAACTTTTCTTATAATAAAAGCTCAAATACCGTTAAGATAAACATTTGGAAAGATTATATATTTGATAAAATTAAAAATAAAATGAAAATAACAAACAATTATAAAAGGAAAGATAAAATTAATAAAGATATGTATAAAGAACTTACTAAATTAAAGGATAACTATATAATAACAACTATTGATAAAGCTAGTAATAACTTTGTCTTCATATGCAAAAAGCTTTATTATGATATACTAATGAAAGAGGTTAATTCTAATGATTTAAATGTAAATCCAACATATGAACGTAGTGAGTTGAGTTTAGAAACAATTATTACAAGTCACTGTTCTATAATGGATAAAAAGGGTATAAAGGTTGAATTAGATAATAAAACTATACCCATATTATATTGGAATCCAAAATTACATAAAAATCCAAGTAAAACCTAGGTTCATATGTAGTGCGTTTAAATATACATTAAAACCGCTTTCGGTTTACATGAATAAAATACTTAAAGTAATTAAAGCACACTTTAAAAATATTGCAAGGTAATCGAAATTAATACTGGTATAAAACACTATTTCAGTATTAATTCTACAAAAGAATTTTTAGAACAGACAAAAGGAATAAATTTTCAGAATATAAATACGTACGATTTTAGTACGCTTTATACAAATCTAGATTTAGTAGATATTAAAGAAGCGTTAGTAAAATTAATTAATCTTATATTCGGAAAAAAATATACATATATATGTTATAATAATTATAACGCCTATCTAACAAAAATTAAACCATCAAGTAAATATAAATATATGGATAAAATTGAATTAATAGAATCCTTAAATATTTTGATAAATCAAAATTATTTAAAAGTAGGGACATCTATATTTAGACAAGTAAAAGGTGTTCCAATGGGTGGTAATAGTAGCCCAATTATAGCTGACTTGTTTTTAAGCTTTATAGAATATGAATTTGTTCATAACTGTGTAAAAACTAAATCTAAACAATATAAATATATGAAATATATGTTTCGATACATTGATGATATATGTGTATTTAATTCTAATAATTTTTATTCAATTAGTGAGCACATTTATCCAGAAAGCCTTATTCTTAACAAAACCAATATTAATGATAAAGAAGGTGTATATCTAGATATGAACATTAAATTAACATTAACTAAAACTATTATTAATTTATATCGTAAAGATGACATATTTAAATTTACAAGAAACATATTTTTGCATGAGCATTCATGCATACCATATAATATAAAATATAATACATTAAATAATGAAATTTTAAAAATTGCAACAATATGTAACGATATAATATGCAACAATATGGACCGACAAACTAAATGGTCCGTTTCTCGAAAGCAAACATCACAAATGAGTATTGAGTATGGTCAATACAATCGTACTTGTGCATTTTCAATTCATCGGCATTTGTCGAGACTCATCTTGCTCCATATGTTTGCAGGGTAACATTGTTCTTTGCCAGCGTGCTTAAACATGTTAAGTTCCAAACCAAGATCTTCCCCCCTCCCATAGTATTAGATACACACCGTCGGGCTGTTTAACATCAATTCGACTCACCACTTTGCTCTAGACTACAGGGCACGTCGGCGGCTGTAAGCGCAATATTGATTAAATTATTAACCTCAGCATGGCGGGTGTGACAACTACGTGTTCTAGGGCAATCTAATCCATGTCTTCTGAAGCAGTCGATTTGTGGTTTCTAGCTGCATAGCTGGGCTGTACAGAGTGGATAACCCAAACGAAAAGCTTTCGCAATTGTCACGCTATTATCGTACAGTTGAGTCCCAAATGCAGTTATATGTATTGCATGCATGAATGCTCCTAAATATGGAGACAAAATTGCCGTCATTCGTGCTATGCAAAACGTCATCCGTGGCAGAACCAGGCTTTCGTGCCGTATATTTAGCAATTGTCATGTCCACTGTCTAGATAGGTTTGTTTCTAGTGGAATATCATCCCCGTATATGTTTTACCATTACCGCAATCCTTGTACATAAGCCACGTCATCATCTGATCTAACGCCAGGGCAAACCATTTGTAGGATTGAACCCATTAGATTCTGAGATCCGCTTACCGATGACAAATAGGCTGATCCGACTGTATTTTGCATTGATGGAATTTCCACTCCTCCCATTTTAACCGAAAATGTTGACTGATTCCACGCGCTGTTGTTCAGCGAGATATTAAGAGTGCTTTCTATGGCTAACCGTACCATTCCGTCGTATCTTCGGATTTCTTGACTTTTATAGCATAGCGAGTATCGTAGTATATGGGTTACTTTTGGTAGGGCGAATGAATTTCATAATAAATACACCGCATTGTGTCTAGCCAGCAACTTAAGTCGTGTGATTGTCCTATCTAACTGTACTGTTACTTGCTCCAGATGTATTACGCCTCCTGGGGCTCCAAGCATTTCAGATACGTCTGAGCTGATTAGTTTTGTCCAGGGAGCGCTGACCCGATCGCTCTGTACAGCGATAAATCCTTTGTGATAACCTCATATGTTCGGATTTATAATCAAGCCAATATCAGTATCTAAATCTACTATGCGACGAATATCGTTGATCAGTTCAGTACGATTACCACCAAGCGTACAGTCGTCCATGTACCACGCTGAAATGGAGGAAATCGTCGATTTAACCACCGCATGTATAGCAACACAATAAATCTAAAGCCCAAGCCGATTACTTTGATGTACTCCCTGCTCTAAATTCAACATGAACTTTCTGAAGTAAAGATTGCTCTTTTGTGCGTAGCATGTCTTTATCCATGGCAAAATTACTGGAAATTGTCTAGGTATTACTTTAAAAAAAGCGCTCCAGCTTACACAATTAAAGGTGTTTTGAAAATCTATCTTGACAAGTGCGGGTCGCGGTGTCAGATCGTTGATCAAAAAATTACGAGTTGCGTGGACGATGGCTTCCGCTCCACTTTTTATACATATTCCAAATTGATGAAACGTTAAGAACTCTAACACAATCTCGGGCACTTAGCGATTTGCGATTTTTGCGATTATTCTGCGCAACGCATTGCCAACAGCAATATGTTCTGGCATCTCAATGGCGAAAGCTTTGATCCACAAAAGTAGAAGTCCAGTGCGAGTGGTACCTGTCTAGACAGTTCGAAGTTTACAAAATCGATCAGTGCATCGGAGTCGTATTTCGTTTATTCCTGCGGTTGGTCCAGTTATTCGATTAAGTGTAGTGCGCTTACTCCATGAATCCCCGAAGACGAAGCTCTTGGTAACGATCGCAAAGCTGACACAATGAGATAGTTGGATAACCGGAGACAGGTCGACCATAACATCATCGGAATATGTTGCGTGGGATGACGTTTCAATTGATGGGTACTTTGCACTCAGAATTTGAAGTATATGTTCGTCTCGGGTTGCAATGTTATTAGCAGAACTAATCAAGCGAATTGTCACAGTCACGTCCCCATCGTTTATCTGATCGGATACTCGTTGACAGAGACGATGTTCTTCTCGCTCAGCGGTTTTAGCGCCGTCAGTTTCTTTGCATTTTGGTATATGGAGAGCCACAGGTTTAGATAGTAGAGATGCTCGGTAAAATGTATTGCACCGTTCACGCATGTGGTCGCTCAACGCTTTCGTGACGTGTCCATCGGTTTGCTTGGGTGAAATTGCAAGCACGTATTTCGGGGAAAATATAAGTTCAGTCCATACCTAATGATCTCATGGAGTCTTCAAGGATGCCAATTTTCCAGCTATGGCTCTCCTGATCCCCCGTGGGATTCTTCGTATTGTATATGTCTCCGCACTCATCCATCGGTTTAAAACTGCTTTTATGCAATCATTTGTAGTCGGGTCTTCATCTTGCTGAAGATGAGAGATGTCAACACTATTGTATGTGAACCGATTGAAACGCGTGGCATTAGCTACCAGTGGCATACCCGAACCGGGACATTCCGGAGCAGACCATGTTTACGAAGTCTACTTAATATCGTGACGAAACTACTCTTGCAGTCTGAACATTGGGCATTTATTGTTGGCAGTTCCTTATTTTGTACGTTTAGATCTGTATCAGTTGCACGCATTGTAATGAGATAAAGGACAACGCTAATCTTGGGACGTGCCCTGAGTGTAAAACTTTGTTCGATATGATCTCCAAAGATTAGGTCTTGTCGCGCGTTGCTGGAATGATTCGATATTTTAACTGCGCACTTCGGGACGTACCCTTGCGTACGGCTTCGTTGAAAGGTGTGTGTTGCAGGTATTTGTATTGGAATTTTTATCATTAACACTTTTGCTTTGTGTATATTATCTTGTAAGTTTTTTATCGTAAGTTTTTTTATTGTGTGTTTAAGCTGTTAAATTTTTAAAAGTAATAAAAAGGTTATTAAAAAATAAATAATAATAAAAATATATCTTTATTATTTTAGAAACTTAATTTTTGGTTACTTTTGAGGATGCCGTATACATAACTTTTTGATGTGTTACGTATGTGTTTATCAAAAGTACGTGTTTTAGTTGAGTTTCACTTATAAATAAGGGTAAAATTGTTTTCAAAATGCATTGTTTAAATGTAAGCACTTCTTTTAATTTTGCTGTTAAGGTTTATGATCAATATCCTGTCAATGTAGACATTCAACATTCTATGTTAATTTTTGTTTTCGATACTATCGTCAAGAGTCCGTTATTATTTGAGCAATATGAAAACATGGGAGGATGGAAACTAATTATGTTTATTATATCTAATGCTAGTGATATTCATTCAAAGGGCATTGATTATGTAAGTAACAAAGTTTATTGCATCAACATTAGTATCAAAATTTTTGAATAAACTTTATGCTTATAACTTATATTGCATAACAAATTTTATGTATTCAATATAACTCAAAAATGTAAACTAAATTTGTACATAAGATACATATAATTGATTAAATGTTTATTACAATTACTTTAAAAACATTTACCTAAGCCTTAGATTAAGGATTAGATTAATGAATATGAAGACTTTCTTTCCCTTTAACACTGATCGCAATGTCTACCTCTTTGACATTCTTTCCTTTTACTATTTTCTACTGCATTCATTTATAATTATGATATAAATGAATATCATTTATATCATTGGTTTTCTTTTCGATTAATTTTATTGTTATAAGTAAATGTAATTATATAAACATTAGATTACGGCTTCGATTAAGCCTTAATTTTAAGCCTTAGAACGATCAGTTACGTTCTAAGGTGACTGAACATTTGATTTTTTATTTAAAAGTAATGTTAAAAAAAATAATTGGATCCTCTAAACAGAAAAAAAAATCTAGGAATTTCTTATATAAATGATAAATGGAATTCGTTTTTTTAAGAAGTTTATATAAAATGACGTATCGAATAACACTACCGATGTTTTAATTTATAATAAAATGTTTCGCAAATTACATTATAGAGGAATGTTATTAAAGGAATTTTTGTTTCGTAATTGATTGATACTGTTATATATGACGTGTCTATTGTTTGCTGAAGAAATATCAATGACCAATATTTATATAAAATGACGTATCGAATAACACTACCGATGTTTTAATTTATAATAAAATTGTTCGCAAATTACATTATATTTTCAAGCTAAAACCTAAATTTAATGATTGCTCTGAAGTATATAAAAATCTTTGAGATAGTTGTAATTGCTCATTGGTCAGACAGACAAGGATTGAAAAAGCTTATACCACAACATATAATATAATAATATATTGATAGCTATAACACACAATATACTTAATTTAAATCATAAAGTTAATTTTGTTAAATCTTTCATTATATCTTATGAACGTGATTACATGTTACGTGTTATACAGGAGGCCTCTTTTTATAAAAGTAGATAATATTATGCCCAATAATAAAGCTGATTTCATTTTAAAAATATCATATCACTTTTCGTTTATTTATTCATAATAAGTTGTGTAATTTTAATTTTATTTTAAGCTCTATTCATTTGAATTCCTAGTTATTTATTGTTTTGACACGTTTTTCGAATATTTTAAATTTTATGTTTCTTAATGTTTTTACTTTTTTACTTTTCGTTTAATCTATCTTTTTATAAAATAGGCTTTTTATAATTATTGTTTTTAAATTTTAACAATCCCTCTGTCAATATCGAAAATAACTTTTGAGAAATTTCTTTAATCCTAACTAACGATCATTGAGCTCCAAAACGTTATCCAATCACTACCTAAGCTAGTGCAAGTCAGAAGTTTACCTTATGAATTTGGGATTATGATATATTCTATGGAATGATGTACATCGGTACTTTGTCTATTCAAATATTTCAATTTTTTAATTATAGATTTGATGTAACGTTTGCATTCAATAACATATTATTTTTCTAATGTGTACAATTTAATACAATTTGTTAAGTAATCACTTATGACACAGGAATAGCAAACCCTACTAATAATCTGCATTGTACAAATGTTTTCATATTTAAAGCTACTTTATTTTATGTTAAAGGCAATAATGAGATTTGGATCGCTACTTTCAAATATTAGCGTTGATCGCTGTGAACTAGATTATGATAATTTGACGCTTGCCTACACAGATCCTTGGAATTATCTTATATCTAACTGTAATCAAAGTACATCTCGTTGTGTTATGCTTCAAAAGGCACTGACAACAATACTGTGTAACTCAACCAGATCACTACGTCAATCATATAATGCTGAACGTTTCTTTTCAAGCAAATTATTCCACATAATGATTCATAGAATTGAGGTTAGATTTTTTCGTATTCAACAAAATATTTGAAGTTAGCGACAATTTTATTTATAAAACGGATATCTGCTTTATTGGAATCATTTCTTGGTTAATTGAACACAACTTTTTTATTATGCCAATTATGAAATCCCATGTCTGAATTGTCCATCCAAAAATTTTGGACAATCAAAACAAGGCTTGACAACGAGAATTAAGAAACATAAATATAACTTAAAAAGTGTGATAATTCATCAGCATTAGTAAATCATTGGCTGAATCATAACCACGAACCTGATTTTTTCAATTCTAAGGTATTGGGAAATGCATACAGCCTATCCAGACGCCTGATAAGAAAAAGTATACACGTTCATAGTAAATTTGTGAACAATACTTTTTTATTTTATTATTCCTGCCGATGTTTAAACGCCGTAAACAAATACTTAATTATTTAAAATATTGATCACCTAAAATAAATCCATTTATTTATCGAGATAAGGGGAATCCGTCTTCTTCTAAGTGAATCAACAAATTAATCAAATGCGTAGCAGTAACATGATCTTACTTAAATAGTTTGGGCAAAATTTTAAAGGTTGAGTCGTAGAAGATATGACCCAAATGTTCTCAATAGAAGAAAGCTTAAATACCAGATTGCTAAAAATTTAGAAATCAAATATTTCCAAACAAAGGAACTTAATGCTCTACATTAAGCAATTCTAAGTGCTTAACTAGCCATCGGTAAATGAAATAAATAATAATAAATAATTAATAAATAATTATAATAAATAATAATTAATAAATAATTAATATTATATTAATATTAATATAATTTTTTTAAATATAGATTAAATAAACAAAAACAGAAAACTAAGTAGTACATCAAATTCGTGTTCTTTTATATTTCTGAGGTGGACGCCTGTAGGATACAAGCAATTCTCTTCGTCATGCTTTATGAAGCAATCGTCACGTTCATACATCGCCTACTTGCTGTTTGGCTTTTAACTGACATTCTGGTCGCTCTTATACATATTAAGGCAGCGGACGCAAGAGCTAAGCTTATATCTGAGCGAATGCGTCGGATTCTCTCGGAGTATGGCAACTTCAATGAAGTAGAAGACTTGGCTGCAATCCACCTCAACAATTACTGTGCTTCTGCTCCAATGCTCCAGCTTGTTGAAAATATCACGAGAATTAAAGTTGCTATTTCAACTTCAGCAATGCGATGCCCATACTTTGCGAACTTCCTTGTAGAGTGATATGCGTGACTGATGGTCGGGGTCATTTGAAAGTACGATGGCGGCATTGGGTTGAACACATATATCCAAAAAAGATCGCAGAGCCTTCGAAAAGACCACGGCAGAAACAATGTCGGACCTCGCGCAATGGTCTCTGCAAGTTGTAGTGTTGGCATATATTGAAAACGGAACCACATGCACAGCGAGCTGGATACTTAACCAGTTCTAATCCATAGCGGGCAGAAATTGCACCGTGGAATTCTTGAGTGTTCAATCTTTTGCAAGTATTTGTTACATTGAAAGCATTGAGCCACAAGGACGCGCAACTTTCAGATGCAAACGTGAGCAAATGCGACTAAAATCTATTTAAGGAAGCTGCAACTGTCTGTAATTTGTCCGCATATACATGTTTTTTTCTCAACTAATATCTGCCCAGCAACGTGGATCGTCAAAGTTCTCAGTTCTGTGCCAGTGTATCCATTTTCAAATGGTTCCCACATCCGTTTGGATCGGGAATATTTAACTTCCGCATTTTCTTTAGCAATCGCAAACAAGTGTTTAACCATAGTAACCCACTTGACTATTCTCGATTTGATTACTTTTTCTACATAGTTCTCCCTGCTATTAGGTGAACCCAACATCGTAATTCCCTCATTCGTGATTGTGATACCAGTACCTTCAAATATCTGTCTTGCATTGGTTAATTCCTCTAGATGCACCAGTAATATACATTTTATCACGTTTGCATTGAAGCCATAATCGAGACCAACTTAAAGCAATATTTTCCATACTTTTAGCAAATTAGTAGCCGTATTAATATTATAATGTAGTGATTTATTAAAGTCACTCCGATTTCGGCTTGGGCATATAAAAAAGATTATAAGATAACAAATATAAAGTCAGAACATTTGTCTTTCTTCTTATTTCTTGATCTGCGTAAATTTTATTGATTGACTCAAATTGATTGTACGTGACACAAGTACGCATCGTCAGCCGAAATAAGCCTACAAGCCTACCCCACTTCAGCGTATCTATTGTGTTTAAAGATAAACAAGACAAGTGAGCACTGGGAAATACATGTAAGAGTGATAAGCATGCTGTGTTGCAAAAACAGCATACACAAGTTGATGATCGTTCATGTATGATTCTTCCTTTTTTACAGAACTTGGGGTGATATCCGTCAAGCGAAGCTCTCCAGATTAAAGTGCGCTTAGTTGCGAGAGGGCTGCGCCAAGCTGTTTGAAGAAAAGCAGGAGTTTGATAAATATCCTGATTAAGTTTAAGTACTTTGCCGTAGTAGAAATTTAGATTTTTAAGGGGTAGTTATGCATAAAGAGTTATCTGAATAACTGGTAGACCATGCAACAAA
Organism: Pomphorhynchus laevis; assembly: GCA_012934845.2. Taxonomy (NCBI): domain Eukaryota; kingdom Metazoa; phylum Acanthocephala; class Palaeacanthocephala; order Echinorhynchida; family Pomphorhynchidae; genus Pomphorhynchus; species Pomphorhynchus laevis. The sequence continues at coordinate 31,437 of WNNJ02002283.1, forward strand.
ACGGTGACTTAAAGCAACGATCAGACCTCCAATTGGACGACCTTGGATGTTGATGCGTCCAATGCGGTCAACCGAATAAATAGAAAGGTCGCACTTCACAATATCGAATATATTTGTCCTGCATTATCTTATGCACTTCAAAATATATACGCTTCTCCATCTGAAATGGTTTAAGGTTGTGCCAGTATTATGTCCTCTGAAGGGTTTACTCAGGGTGAACCCTTTGCTACGGCCGGATTTTCAATGGCATCCTTACCAATTATTAACAAAATTCATATGATCGTACCGAACGTAATCCAAAGGTGGTTCTCCGATGATGCTACTTTTGTAGGTACTATCGATGATCTCAAGCGTGTTTGGGATATTTTAACAAACATTGGTTCGGATTATGGTTATTTCGTAAATGAAGTCAAAACCCAGCTGTTATCTCACGTAGCACTGAACAAGGACTTACTTCCTAGTGAAAATATTAATACGAATACAACTAGAATCGAGATTCCTGGTATTCCCATTGGAACCCAGCCTCTGTCTCGACCTTCACACATTCGAAGATTACTAAGTGGATGGCTTCAATCAGGCGACTATGCTAAGTGGCCGAAGTTGATCCCAATATCGCATATGTGGGCCTCACTAAATCTGTTCAGATAAAATGTAGCTACTATACTCACGCTATACTATGCAAAGAGTCTGAATTGACCCAATTTGTATTGATGATAAAGAATGAATTGATTCCAGCCCTACTAAATCAAAATGTAGATGACAATTGGAATTTGATTCTCACCATACCGATAAAGTTAGGGGGATTAGGAATATATGATCCAACGTTTACAGACGATGTGCGAAACCTACGAAACCGGAATGGGAGGAAAAGAGCTCCGCAACATTCAATGAATTGAACTATGCCGTCTTACATCTAATAGAATCACCTCATTTCGTAAAAGACTACAGCAATCACCCCTATTAACTGATCCTATCATTGCCAACCGCCTTGCGCACATTTGTCGGAAGGCGCTTCTTCCTGGCTAAGTGCGTTACCGTTATCAATAGACAATTTCCGATTGTTTCATCGTGAGTTTAAGGGTGCTATTTGTACCCGATATGGATGGACTCCAGTAGATCTAGTCAAGAACTTGTGCAAGTGCGGATCAAGTTTAGATATGCCACACGCTATGAGCTGCAAGAAAGGTGGTCTTCCTACGATCAGTCACGATTCGAAATTTAATAGCAAGCATCATTTCGGAAGTATTTCCTTGTGTGGAAATTGAACCAACATTATCTCCAGTGCCGAACGGATTTTCGATTGAATCAACTACAACGACTCTAGATTTGAATGCACGATTGTACATTTAATGTATGGGGTTGGGGTGATCAAGATTTGAGCGGACATTGTTTGATGTCAATCTTCTCTACAGTTGCTCAATCTTATATCAACCGCAGCCAATCTTCTTCGTTTCAATATAAGGAATTAAGGAAGGTAGTTTAATACGAAGAACTTGTACGCATAATCGAACGTGGATTATTCATTTCGTTAGTATTTTCGACAGTGGGAGGTTTGGCGGTGATGCTGGAAGACTTATCAAGACGATTGCTACGGCGATGTCAAAGAGAAACACTTCAACTTACTCAGACAATGTTACCAATACAAAGAGGAGGTTGTCCTTTGAACTTGCACGTGCATCATCTGCTTGCATGCGGGCGGCACGGTCGACTCGTGGAAGGGCGACTTTTTCAACTTAAGAAAAAAACTAACTAATTTAATCAGTTTTTCATGTAATATTTATCATGATATTATACATTACGGCCCATTTGAGGGTAATGATTTTTGTACATTCTTCAATAAATAAGTCTCATATAAAAAATAAAAAAAATATTATAATAATTATAATATTATATTAATATAACAATTTATAAATAATTAAATAAATAATTATAATAAATTATACCAAAAACTATAGGTAATAAGAGAAAGTATACATATTCATAGTTATTCTAACAGAATAGATGGTAATACGAACAATTAGAAGTTAGCTATTCCTACTAGCACACAACAAAATTGATAGAATTTTCATCGTTGGTTTCTTCCGTTCTTATTGTATAAATACATCATTTTTTCTTATGTCAAACCATAACACTTGGAAAGGATTATTGCAATAGTCGAAAAATGGTGAACAATTATTTTCTTTCTCTGTTCCTCTCGATGTTTAAATGCCCTGAACAATCGAATAGCACATCTAACGTATTATTGGACAATTATATAATAATTAATTAAACAATAAATAATCAAATCAGCCAACGGACATTTATAACATTTTATTATTCCTCTCGATGTTTAAATGCCCTGAACAATCGAATAGCACATCTAACGTATTATTGAACAATATTATGTAAATATTATTTTCTTAATTATTTAAAATAATATATTTATAATATTATAATATTATAATATTAATATATTATTACTCAATATAGTAACTAATATTAATTAGTTAACTAATTTTTAATATACGTGAACTCAGTTTCTGTTTTAAGATTTTTGATAGTAAGATGCGATTAAGTATATACCTGCAAATAGGTGTAGATTATTACAGTTGATAATTTAAATTTTTAAAGTTTTTATTATTAGAAATTTAAATCACAGTTGATTTTTTAGTAATTTGTTTGATTGTGCATTGTATTTATTGAGATGGATACAAGACACATATCCACTGATAATGGATTCACGCCATACTTTCTAAGGATACATATTGCAATAAAAAGAATAAGTTGTCGAATGCATCTATAGAAATTATACAGTTATATTAAAAATCGTCTGTAAATTGTAAAAGCATTAAGTAACAAAAGTATTTTAAGCAAACAATGCTAACATTAGAGTGGCATTGTTGCATGCATCAGTACAAAACGACATTTTAAACTTTTTTTTAAATTTTTACAATCAATCAAATCAGTTGGTGTCGGTCTTAGTTGTTTTCTTGCGTCCTCCCATTAACTCTAAAAATTCTGCAAGCGGAGCGAGCGGAACTGGATTGATCTGGAACTGGATTGATCTGGAACTGGATTGATCTGGAACTGGATTGATCTGGAACTGGATTGATCTGGAACTGGATTGATCTGGAACTGGATTGATCTGGAACTGGATTGATCTGGAACTGGATTGATCTGGAACTGGATTGATCTGGAACTGGATTGATCTGGAACTGGATTGATCTGGAACTGGATTGATCTGGAACTGGATTGATCTGGAACTGGATTGATCTGGAACTGGATTGATCTGGAACTGGATTGATCTGGAACTGGATTGATCTGGAACTGGATTGATCTGGAACTGGATTGATCTGGAACTGGATTGATCTGGAACTGGATTGATCTGGAACTGGATTGATCTGGAACTGGATTGATCTGGAACTGGATTGATCTGGAACTGGATTGATCTGGAACTGGATTGATCTGGAACTGGATTGATCTGGAACTGGATTGATCTGGAACTGGATTGATCTGGAACTGAATTGATCTGGAACTGAATTGATCTTGAATGTATGTATACTAGATCTCAAATGTATATATATTAGATCTCAAACTTTTTATTTTTCTCAAACTTTGTTATTAAATTCAAATATATTCCCTGATAAAATTAATTCTAGTGCGAACTTTACCAATCTACATGTCAACGTTGGGTAAACTGCTGCAATCATAGTTTGATATATGTAATCCACCGCTGTGTCATAGGGAATTGAAGTATATAATACTATAATATTATTATAGTGCATATTCGATATTCATATTAAATAATATATCATCCTTACGTAATTCCTTTTTATGCTTCCGTATATTATCAAATTAGCTAACTGAGTCTACGTATTTAATATAATTATAAAATAAAGAAAACATAACAATGCTAAATCAAAATTTAATAATTAAATAATAAAATAAATAATTGTTTTAAGATTTTTATAATTTAAATCAAGTTAAAATAAAAAATGGAATTTAAAATAAACATCATTTTTATGAATTGACTAATAAATAACAGACGTAGTATCAGAATAAGAATTTTAAGAAATTTTAATAATAAGAAATTTTACAATTATAAATACATAGTTACGGATATAGTTTTTCATCGTACTAATTAATAGCTTTAACAATTGTGAATTATTAGAGCTAGATCAAAGAAAAGATGACTTTTTTGATATTTCGCTAACTTCTGTTATCATCTTCAGAAAATTACAATTGTAATTTTACAATCTTGTAATTACAAGATTGTAATTTTCTGATAATAAACAATAAACAAAGAAGTAATAAACAATAATACACAATAAACGGAAATCAACAAGAAAAGAACAATCGTCCCAAAGTACTAACGTTACAACAGCAATCACCCAAGTTCGACGAAAATCAATGGAATCCGGAATGCAGCCAATCGAATAATCAAACCATGTAACAGACACCATACACAAGTGAAACACCTATTTCAATTCGGTAACATAAATAAATAATAAATAAGGATTTTCTTAAACAAAACTTATAACCGATAAAAAACGTGTTAAAACAGAAAAATGCAGGAGAAGACAAAAAGAAAAATCAATTCGCTCAACATTCCAATTTTCTTTTTATTATACGGCATCAGGTTCAGCGGGATCTGAGCCTTCCAGTCCATCCAACACGCCACACTCCGACTAAACCACCCGGGGTCTTTCAAGCACCGAAGAATCTAATCGAGCCGGAATATGCTCGGTAATCGTGATATGATGAGCTTGAGAAACGTTAGTCTATGCTCTATGGGCGGCCTCTAGAAAAGAAGACTAACCCCGACACAGCCCAAGTACCCCAGAGGGGCACTTGGGTTTTCCCATTCAATGACAGATGCTGAGCCAGTTTCAGGGCCCACCTAGCTCCCTTCAGAATACGTTTGAGTCTATCCAGGTCAGCTTTTGCTGACCAGTTCACCGTAATGGGGAACCCCGGGTATCTTACTAGACTTGGGGAGGTATGGAGTGGTTGATTAGTAAATATGGAAGATAGAGCTGAGATTGCTGGAATTTATTATTAAATTATAATAATATCTTTATTATTTAACTAAAGATAACATTCGAATAATTAAATAATTGCTAAGATCTTTTATAACCAATACAAAGTTAAAATTTAAATTTAAATTTAAAATACAAGGAGGAACTGCTATGCTATCATGTTTCGGCCTCTAACTTCTCTACCCAACATAGCAGCGGGGCCAAATACATGCTAATGATGTATTTCCTCTGATAAAACTATCTACTATCTTATTCTTATACAAAGTATATTATTTATTATCCATCCATAAAGATTTGCCACTTAAGAGTTTAAATTTATTCTTTATATTATTTTGTTGATTTATATCTTTTACTATTTTCTGCTTGATGTTATTTTTATATTAACCTAATTTAAAATATGTATCTATTAAATTATTTAAATAATTTTGAAGAAAGTTAATATCATTACATATTGTTGCAATTCTTAAAATTTCATTATTTAATGTATTATATTTTATATTATATGGTATGCATGAATGCTCATGCAAAAATATGTTTCTTGTAAATTTAAACATGTCATCTTTACGATATAAATTAATAGTAGTTTTAGTTAATGTTAATTTAATGTTCATATCTAGATATACACCTTCTTTATCATTAATATTGGTTTTGTTAAGAATAAGGCTTTCTGGATAAATTTGTTCACTAATTCAATAAAAATTATTTGAGTTAAATACACATATATCACAAAATGTATCGAAACATATTTCATTTAGATTGATTTTTTGTCACAGTTATGAACAAATTCATATTCTATAAAGCTTAAAAACAAGTCAGCTATAATTTGGCTACTATCACCTCCCATTGGAACACCTTTTATTTGTCTAAATATATATGTCCTTACTTTTAAATAATTTTGATTTATCCAAATATTTAAGGATTCTAATAATTCAATTTTATCCATTTATTTATATTTACTTAATGGTTTAATTTTTGTTAGATAGGCGTTATTGTTATTATAACACATATATGTATATCTTTTTCCGAATATAAGATTAATTAATTTTTCTAATGCATCTTTAATATCTACTAAATCTAGATTTGTATAAAAGCGTCTAAAATCGTATGTATTTATATTTTGAAAATTTATTCCTTTTGTGTGTTCAAAAAATTCTTTTGTAGAATTAATACTGAAATAGTGTTTTATACCAGTATTAATTTCGGTTACCTTACAATATTTTTTAAAGTGTGCTCTAATTACTTTAAGTATTTAATTCCTATAGACAGAAAGTGGTTTTAATGTACATTTAAACGCACTACATATGAACCCAGCTTTTAATGAATTTTTATGTTATTTTGGATTCCAATATAATATACCCATTTTATCCATTATAGAACAGTGACTTGTAATAATTGTTTCAAAAGTCAACTCTCTACGTTCTTATGTTGAATTTACAATAAAATCTTTAGAATTAATCTCTTTCATTAATATATCATAATAAAGCTTTCGGCATATGAAGACAAAGTTATTACTAGCTTTATGAATTGTTGTTATTATATAGTTATCCTTTTATTTAGTAAGTTCTGTATATATATCTTTATTAATTTAATCTTTCCTTTTATAATTGTTTATTATTTTCATTTTATTTTTAAATCAAATATATAATCTTTCCGAATGTTTATCTTAGATATATTTGAGCTTTCACTATTAATTAGCTTACTAAAGTAATCATTTAAGTTATTATATAACTAATTGTAAATTTTATTTTTGTCGTTGTTATTATTTAATCTATATTTATACCCTGTTGATGGCATCTTTTTTAATTAACAATTTTCAATTAATTCTAGATTATGGGTACATATGTGTTCATTTATTTAATCAAAACTAAGACTTTTACTATTGCATTATGTTTCCATTATGTTTATAATATTATCGTTACAGATTGATATTAATTCTTTATTATAATTACAAATTTTTGTCCTAATGGTGGTAATAGTTTATACCTTATTTTAGGAATATATTCTAACGACTATCATACTCTTTAATTAATCTTTGATTTATTGAAATGATATCTTTAGAAAACTTTTTTTGTTTACATAAAGATCTTTCAGCTTATTATCTCTTAAAAGTTGTTTTAATATTTCTAATTGTTTATTTATATACTAATCTCTTTTAATATTTTTAACTCTATTATTCTTATTCCTTTTATCACCATGACTTCTTCGTTTGCGTTTAACCGGATTATTATAATATAGTTGTTTATTATGTATTATACTACTTCTGCCAATTCCTTGTACCACGTCATTTCAATCCTAATGGGTACATGGAATTAAGCGTTTTAATCCAAAAATCTTCTTTTTCTAATAGTTTTTGATTTAATATTGAAATGTTTTCTTCGATAATATGTTCTAAAATAAATAATTTACAGTTTTTAATATCATGTCCTATTAATCTCATATGTTTATGAAATATAGTTTGACTATTATGCTGTATATTATATATGTGTTGCCTAAACCTAGTTTTTAACATTTGATATGTTTTTCCTATATATTGCAATCCACATGTACATTGTATTAGATACACTACACCTGCGGTATTGCAGTTACAATTATTATTAATATTTAATGAAAAACATTTGTTTGTCGTATTACTTACGATACAATTATTATTATTTATAACATCACAAACTATACAATTTTTTCTGTTACATTTAAAAGATCTAAACTTAAAATCATTAGTACTTACGTATTTTTCCAATCTGGTTGATTACATGTAACTTTTAAGTCATAATTTTTAACGTTGCTTCTTCGGTGTTGCCACTTAGTTTCGTTGACTCAAATTAAACTTACAACGGACCATCCAGCAGCATCTGACAGGGGGCTGCCCTGCTTAAACTTCACAATCTTGAAGTTTCAGTCAAAATTGTTAAACAAACACTTGCAAGCAGAATAAAGATATTATTTTATCCACTTTGTTAATTCTATAGATAATAATCATTTTTTTTGATTTTCAAATAATTATTAAAATTTTTAATATTTTTTAAAATTGTATTTGCGTGTAATTTAGTTAATTATTATCAAATGTGTAATTTAGAAAAATATATTTTTCAACGTGAAGACGAAAATAAAATTTGATGTTAACTTTTTGCTAACCTTCCTAAAAACGGTCAGATGTGAATACCTGAACAAAGCCAAACTCACATTTAGCTTGTACAAACTTTTGGTGTGTTGGCACAATTATTACGGCTATCAGAAAGATGTTTACATGGCTGCAAAAGAGATATTTTTATACGAAGGTGTCTGTTCAGTGACATTCAACAATTTTACTATTTTTTTATATTTAGATGTCAATACCACTCTATCCACATCCCAGAATCGTGCTGAAGCAAAACAGAAATTTCAATTTGAAACATGTAAGTTGTATCTAATATTTGACAACAACCTTATTACAAATAGTTCCTCAATCGGAAATGTATAAAACGAAAACATATCGTATACTAGACTACTTTAAGTGTCTTGGATAAGGTAATTTCTCTAACATAAGTAACACTTTACGAAAAGTGAAAGTCACGCACAAGATGTTAATTTTCATCTTGAAATTATTAGCAAACTAATTATATTAACTTATTAATTAATATTAATAATTAACATTTGATTATTAAATTTTAATAATTTAATAATACGATTTATAAAAATTGTATGCACAATAAGTTGTATAGCATTGAATAATCTTCATTATATAATTTTTGCTGTAAAAATTTAATTATTACAAAAAAGCTTTGAACAAACGGTCGTGAGACTAATAATTTCTATTTGGTTATTCCAACTCCGGTTCTACTTGAAGTGGTCTTTAATATATTATCTATTAATAGATTACTGATAGTTTGTTTTGTAACAAACTAATTGATTGCACGAATAAGATCAGTTATCTAAGTATACAAACTGCTGTAAGTTCAAAGATAAAAAACAAACTGCTGTAAGTTCAAGCCATGTTGGTCAATCTGTTTAAATCGAAAGTAATCAATGAATGTATTAATTGGCGACCAAATCTGTTACGTTTATCACGATGTGTGGCTAGCAAACAATTCATAATGATTATGGCTAATTTATACTCGGAAGCGGCGGTATCTACTGACTATCAAATCACCCGTTAATGATTGCGACGATACCCAATTTTGAGTGTGGAGGACGATACTATCAAGTCGAAAGAAGGCTTTACACAAGGGGATCTGCTCGCAAGGCAGCATTTGCAGCAGTGTCCATCCCATTAATTCACGATTTTTTTTAATATTCTAAATATTTTACACGTATTGGGAATGCTGACAACGCCTGATGTGAATTTTGCGACTGACAAAAATGCATTTTCGTAGTTTTGTGCTAAGCCAACTCGAGCGAGATACACTAGACTAAATACTCGCTAGTTTCAAGATGCAATTTGTCCTCGATATAATTTGAAAGAGCAAGACACCAATCAAAAATGTACGTTTGGTTCCGAATTTACGACCTATCACGCGTTGTCTTGTCGCACTTGCGCAATGACAATCATTAAACACAATTCAATACTCGATATCGTCGCAAAGGAGCTTGCAGATGTATTTGATAATGGGACAATTGATCATGTATGATATCTATACCTGTAAACGATAAATTTGAAAAATCCACAATAAGTACAGATAATCAAGCGCGATCAGACATTGCACGTAGAGAAATGTTCGGAGGAACCATGGTGAGATCTTTTTCGTATGTATATTTCATTGGCACCATCTTACTCAACAAAATATCAATTGAATAATTATCATAGGCAGCGCAAGTATGTGAAGTATAGAGTACACATCACCGATATAGAAATATACATGTTTTCTCCTCAAGATTAATCTTTAATCTTAAGATTTTATACAACTTAGATTTATATTAAACAGAGCAATTTTTGTAAATTAATAAATAAATAATATACTATGTATCAGAATTAAAATTAAAGATCATCTAGAAGAACTGCTGTCTTAACAAGCTTCGGACACTATTCCTTACCCAACATAGCAGCAGGCCAAACACGTGCTAATTACGTATTTCCTCTGACGTAATTTAATTATATAGTAATTAAATTAATTATAATTAAATTATTGTGTTGATTTATATATTTTACTATTTTCTGTTTGATGGTATTTTAATAGTAAGTTAGCTTAAAATATGTATCTATTAAATTATTTAAATGATTTTGAAGAAAGCAATATCATTACATATTGTTGCAATTCTTAAAATTTCATTATTTAATGTATTATATTTTATATTATATGGTATGCATGAATGCTCATGCAAAAATATGTTTCTTGTAAATTTAAATATGTCATCTTTACGATATAAATTAATAGTAGTTTTAGTTAATGTTAATTTAATGTTCATATCTAGATATACACCTTCTTTATCATCAATATTGGTTTTGTTAAGAATAAGGCTTTCTGGATAAATGTGCTCACTAATTAAATAAAAATTATTAGTTTAAAATATGTATCTATTAAATTATTTAAATGATTTTGAAGAAAGCCAATATCATTATAATATTGTTGCAATTCTTAAAATTTCATTATTTAATGTATTATATTTTATATTATATGGTATGCATGAATGCTCTTTCAAAAATATGTTTCTTGTAAATTTAAATATGCAATCCCTCGTCAAAAGTTCAAAATTACAGATGTATGTCAATCTTTATAGTTCGCTTATGCAGAACATACAATTTCTTTTTATATTTTACCCAATTATAAATAATATTATTTGAATTTAGCCCGTCGTCGATCAAAGTCCCTTTTGGATCCTAATAACGTTTTAAGAAAATGTATCTTAATTTATATGATTTATGATTTAAAAATTAAAGAATTTTAGTTAATTACGAAGAATTGGACGACTGTACAGATGATTTAAAGCTGCTATTCTCAGGTAACACTCTTGAAGCTGTACATAAGCTATTTAAATAGCTATTTAAATTTCAATTTGTTCGGCTTACATAGCGTTTTAGTTAAGGTATATATCTTTAACCAAAAATAGTATTTATTTAGTATTAATTTTGGGTTAAAACCCGTAAATTACCCTGAATCCTTAAGATACTTCGTACAACCTGTTATTCATCAATACTGCTGGATTTTCGTAGAACCTATGCAGATCGAGTAAACTACAGTCGGGTTATTGCTGATATGTATTATTAAGGCTTCATATGCTTAAGAAATGTTTAATTCTTTAGCAATTAGCTAAAGAATATTTAAACAGCTAATAATGTTTAATAAATTTTACTGAACTAAAATCACGAACACTAGTAAGAAAATCGAGTCAAATGTAGCAGACGCTCGTCCACAACTTTATCTTTAGAATTGCTTAAGGAGATATAAGTGTATATATAATAATATGATATATATATATTACAACATTATAAATTATTTAATTATATAACGAATATAACGAATATAGGTGACACTTTTTTACACTTGAAATGTTAACATATCAATACGTGAAATTATCAAATGTTTTACTTGGACATGGACACTAAAAGTGTCCAAGTAGATGCATTTTAAGACATTATATATTAGATTATATATTTAATTATATGTTTAATTATATATTAGACACTTTTTTACAATTGAAATGTTAACATATCAATACGTGAAATTATCAAAGTTTTTTACTTGGACACTAAAAGTGTCCAAGTAGATGCATTTTAATACATGGCCGATATTTCAACATGAACAGCAACGGAGTAATAACAAAATATTGCCACAATAATCAAAACTATTGCGTATCCTCAATCGATACTGAACCGTTCAAGATACATATTCGTTTAGGTTCTTAACCGGCAGTATCAAAGAGAATATTTTGATCACGATGGCGATCCACTTTTCTTTTCTGTAAATTTAAAAAAATTATCTTTTTATAATGTTTTATTATACCTTTTTATTTTATACTTAAAATTATTATTATATGTTGATAGCAATCATCTTTTCTTTTCTGTTAATGAAAATATTGTAAAAAATATTAATGAATTTTAAAACAATAAATTATTGAAAATATTAAGTATGATTATAATTTTATTTACTGGATGGAAATGTTTTGGGTCATATATGAAACAATAATCTGTTTTATAAAAAAATAAAAATTTAAATTTAATAAAAATTTAAATTAAATTTAAATTTAACCATTACATCATGTAACCACGACATTATGTAACCACATTTTGTAACCACAATATGTTCAAAATGCATTATTTTACCACAACATGAGCTAACTTATCTCTATTATTCTTAAAATTAAATCTTTTCTTTTTATTATTCTTTAAACCAATTTATTATTGGTTTTTGTCAAATTACCAACACGAAAAAGGAACTCATTCTTGCTGAGCTTTCGAATTATTACAGTTATGTTGTGATCAGGACTGTAATAAATCGAAAGCTCCGCAAGAATAATTTCTCTTTCTCGTTTCGGTAATTATACAAAAAACCAATAATGAAAGTAACTTTCGACACGAAATCAATCTTTAACTATTATTTTATAAATGTTATTTTTTTGTAAAAGCAATACCCTAAATGTATTGACTAATCTTCAATTGCTGATAATTGTTAATGAATTCTACCGAATTTTTACAGCCTTCATATTATATATCGCAACATCGTTTCAGGGCTTATTGCATGACCCTAAAATATTGTCTCTGAACAATTATTTGTTCATAAGTTAAATAATGCGAACTTAAGGATTTACTGATTACTAATACTTAATCACTATTACTTTTTTAATCGCTACTATATAATTCACTTGGTCTTATAAGAATTATCAGCAAATAAAAGACGGTTATCGATTACAAATTGTTAAATATCAAGCAAATCTCACTATGCATTTAAATCCTTGTCATTCCAATAAAACGTACCAAGGAAACATTTCTAAATTAAATTAAGATTTTTTATCATTTAAATATTTTGTTTAATTAACTTTATAAATTATTTAGAAATTGCCCGTTTATTTACGAAATGTGTTGAAAAAATGAACCCGGAAGAAAGATGTAATTTCTTTAAGAAATCAGATTTCACGTTGGTAACACTATTGTCGTCTTGTTTTGATTCTGAATTATTAGACAGTCTGTTAAAGGTTAGTGACATTTTCGAAATCATGTTTTATATCTGCCTTTCTGTTAATAAGATTAACATTCAGTTTCTTGAGTATTCATATTCTACAGCTGATCAATTGTACATCGTCCAAAAATGTAGATATTGTATTTTAATAACAGCCTTCTTGCTTGGACAATGTCAAAGCATTTCAAGTGATTCAGTTGATTACTGTATTTCCCAAGTAAATACGTCAGATTTAAGGTAAACAATAAAAACTAATGCATCAGTTAAATAATTAAATATTTATAAATAATAAATAATTGTTATATAAGATTTTATATAATTTATATCAAGTTCTAATTTAAAATAAAAATTTAAAATAAAAGTCAACTTTTATGAATTGACTTTCATGAAATAACAAGCAATGTATCCGAATAAAGAATATAAATAATCAAGAACTGCTATATTATCATGTTTCGGCCCCTATTCCTCGACTTTACATAACAGTGGGGCAAAATGCATGCTAGTGACGTATTTCCTCTGATGAAATTTGCTTATCTAGTGTCTAATTCTAATACATAAGATATTAATTATTATCCATCCATAGGAATTTCAGCTTAACAGTTTAAATCTATTTTTAATGATATTTTGTTGATTTATATATTTTATTATTTTCTTTTATTTTTTTGTCATATTAACCTATTAAATAGTTTACTATTTCATAAACCTGATACTAGCCTATCAGATGTCGTGATCTATTCCTAGACACATAGCAGCGGTTCCAAATAAATGTTAATGTTGTTTTGTTTTATCATCAGATAAAATTTGATATCTAGTATGATTTTCTTATACAAGTATATCATTTATTATCCATACGACATTTCAGCTTAACAGTTTAAATATATTTTTAATGATATTTTGTTGATTTATATATTTTAGTATTTTTTGTTTGATTATTTTATAGTAACCTAGTTTAAAATATGTCTATTAAATTATTTAAATGATTTTGAAGAAAGCCAATATCATTACATATTGTTGCAATTCTTAAAATTTCATTATTTAATGTATTATATTTTATATTATATGGTATGCATGAATGCTCATGCAAAAATATGTTTCTTGTAAATTTAAATATGTCATCTTTACGATATAAATTAATAGTAGTTTTAATTGATGTTAATTTAATGTTCATATCAAGATATATACTTTATCATTAATATTGGCTTTTTAATTAAATTTGATTAATAAATTCTTTTTATTTTGTAATAGAATGAAGAGAATTGATATTTTCGACAACAATTTAAGAGTCAGTGTAATCTTTATGAATTAAGTTTTCAATGTTCACAAATTGATTAATATCAGCCTAACAGCACATATGATGACTTATTTATTTCATTCAGCACATAGATCATATCAATACTAGACCCAAAGAATTCATAGGCTCTAAAGAATTCTTTCTTTAGGACCTCTAAATTGAGGTCCTATTTTGACCATTTATTTTTATTATAATAATTTTAATTCTAATTTGTGCTTTAGCCTTAGCTAAAGCACACGATCCGTAACATGAAATTCAAACATAAAGATATTTGGGTTAAATTCCCTTTGTAAACTTTGTGAATAAAGCTTTTCTTCTTTAAAAAAATTTAATTCTAATAACAATTATATAATATTTAATAATATATAATTAATATATAATATAGTTTTATAATATTATTATAGAATTATTAGAATTATCATTTTATATTTGATTAAAAATAAATAATTTAGTCACTGCTCAGCCATTTAATTTTTTAAATTAGATGAAATCAAAAGAAAAAGAAAAAATCAACAATTTCTTTTTTAAAGAAATATCTTGTTTTTACCTCTTTGATTTTTAAAGTTTTTCGTTAAATTAATTCCACAAAGCATTTTTGATTACTGGTTCAAGACATTTTTAGTTTACATTTATGGTGTTTAAGGTTATCTAAATGAGTTTTAATCCGAACACATTCAATAAAATCAAAATATCCGGTACTGATCCATTTTTAACTTATTATGTAGTAACAGCTAGCTAAATATAAAAATAAAACAGTGTTTTAGTCTATGTTTTATTTATGATTATGCTAGCGCAGCTAGCGAAACAAAAATAAATTAGTGTTTAATTGATCCTGCTTCAAAACTCCACATCGATATATTTACGCAATTGTTATAATATACAGTTTATGATTTTTTAATAATCCGTCTGCATGATCAAGCAGATTTGAGTTTTGAGATATTGTTTTTATAATAAATGAGAAGAGCTTATTTTACGAATGTTTGATGATGTCATGATGTATTTAATTAACGGATTTTGTTATGGATTAAAATAAATTGTTAAATGATACGTTCGATGTATGTATTAAGTTGTTAAGGGCGTTTAAACATAGAGAGGAATAATAAAATAAAAAATTATTGTTCACAAATTTTCGACTGTTTCAATAGTCTTTTTCAAGTGTTATGTTTAACATAACATTTGAAAAGTGTTAATAATAAAGTGTTAATAATAAGTGTGAACAATAATTTCTTATTTTATTATTCCTCTCGATGTTTAAACGCCCTTACCAATTAACTATTCCTATTTATTTTTAAAAGCCCTAAACAATTAAAATAATGTTAAATATCATTATACGTTAAGAAAACAACGTCTTAATTACGAAATGGCATTAAAAAGGATACTACATCGAGCATCATCTAGTATATATTAATATGTTATAGTAGCGAGCTAGTTTCTCTTGTATTTATTGAATTAGTGAATACAAAACCGCGTTAAGTTGATGTCACTAAATAATATGTTAATTTAAAATTCATCTGTTTGCCTAAATTAATTCATAATCTATCTAATGCATGCTCATACCAGTCATTAATTTAAAAATAACTAGGAGCGTTTGGATAAATAGGACAAAAAAATCGATTTGCATTATCAAATTTTTTTATTTAATTTATTATTAAATTTTAATCTGTTACAATCTAAAACCTATAATATTCTGTATCGTAGATAATTGATTATTAATTATCTAGTGTCTATCATATCTATTATAATAGCGTAATTATAATTCTGAACAAGGAATTGACAGATTATAATATCGAAGGATATCATCATAAAAGTACACGAATAAAGAAGCGGACAATTATTCTAGAATAAGTGTCCAAATATATTGAAGATGAACAATCTATCATCGGCTAATCTTAGTTGTGCTTCCAAATTTAAAAAAAATACTTTTAAAGGTATCAAATTCATTAATAAAATTACCATATATTATCTACTACCAATCGAAAATACAACGTTATACTTTATATTTCCAAATTTGTTTTTATGTGATCCTTATATTCTGCTTCTGTATTTAGTATTTGATTTTCTTTAGCAATTACGAAGATTCTAATGGCTTCAAAATGATATTCTTAATATTTCTGATTGCCTTTATTCCATCAATGAAAAATTATGAGACCGATCTGGTAAAAATACTTGACACATTAAATCAATTGATATGGACGAATCATAATGCTCATTTGTTTATTATCAATCACGGAATAATAAATGCTTTGAATGCTACGCTAGTAAAATATGGGTATTCGTAAAAATATGAAGTCATAAAATTATTTTGTTCTTAGCATTCTAACAAAAACAATCGAATTTTACTACGACATATCTGCAATTCTGTTTTGGTAAGTTTCTGTGTCTGTTATTTATTTTTCACTTTAAAACCTTGCTATTCAATCGATTTTTCAAATTTTGATTTAAAATGCAAATTTAGAACTAACGAGTTCATTTGATATTTTCTTGTTTTGTTTAATAATTTTGGAATTGAATTGTATTGAAAACCAAGGGTAGGAAAGTTTTATTTTAATTTCTACTAATCATGATTTGCATTTAGTTACTAAAATAGTCCATGTAAATTAAATATTTTTAAATTCAAATTTCATATGCGAATTAAAAATTATTTTAGAGATTTGATACCACTATTCAAATCTATAAATTAATAAATGATTAATAATCATTCATTAATAATTAATAAATTAATAATCTATAATCCACAAATTAATAATCTATAAATTAATAATCTAATAATCTATATAAATTCAAATGTTTGAATTCCAAAAATTTGACCTGTAGTTTTTAAATTATAATTTTAACTTTACTTTTTATTTTACAAAAATTAAACCTTAAAAATATATCTTTATACAAATGAAGATATATATCATCACATCTTGATAGATGCGATGATACGTCCTTGACCATTTACAATCACTGAACCAGCTCTACACACAAAATATCCTTTAACAAACGTATTTTGTTCGGTGAAAAAGCTACATTACAGTGTTACTAATGAATCATCGATGCTAGATAATTCTATGAACCATTAAATTTGGATCAAAAAATATCTATTATCATAAATTATCATTGATTATTAATAAATTCGATTATTTATAATTAAATTAAATATTATTAAATATTAAAATTAATTGAGTATTTTTTAATTTAATCTATTTGTTACTCGGACGAAGAACAATTAAAATCTAATAAATATTAATTTTAAAGTTAATTAAGAACATTTAATTATAAAAAATAATTAAAAAATTGATAAATTTTTATCAATTTAATAGATTGATATTTATTGATATTTAATAGGTTAATATTATATTTAATATTTAATTTTAATCAATTTAATTTTTGTCAATTCAATCACACATTACACGAATTTCAATTTTTTTTCTAAAGAATCAGATGATTAATAAAATTGTATTTTAATGTAAATTAACAATTAAATTTAAAAATAACTAGGAGCGTTTGGATAAATAGGACAAAAAAATCGATTTGCATTATCAAATTTTTTTATTTAATTTATTATTAAATTTTAATCTGTTACAATCTAAAACCTATAATATTCTGTATCGTAGATAATTGATTATTAATTATCTATTGTCTATCATATCTATTATAATAGCGTAATTATAATTCTGAACAAGGAATTGACAGATTATAATATCGAAGGATATCATCATAAAAGTACACGAATAAAGAAGCGGACAATTATTCTAAAATAAGTGTTCAAATATATTGAAGATGAACAATCTATCATCGGCTAATCTTAGTTGTGCTTCCAAATTTGAAAAATTTACTTTAAAAGGTATCAAATTCATTAATAAAATTACCATATATTAAGTAAGTAAGTAAGGGTTTTATTAATAACTACCATATATTATCTACTACCAATCGAAAATACAACATTATACTATATATTTCCAAATCAAAAAATCCTAAGCAATCATGTTCACTTTCAGAATTCTAAAATAGTATCGATTTCTTTCTAGTTGTCCCTCAAATACTTATTCACATGAATGGCTTATGGCAATGTACACGGATTTGGTTTTAAAGGGTAAAGTTATGACTTTGTCTGCATTTATTATTGAAAAAATACATTATTTTACAAATTAATTTTGTTTCAATCTTGGTTGTATTAGATAGGTACCGATTTTACATGAATTACTATTTTAGAAAGTACAATTCTCACAGAAGAAGCGATTAGCACCGTACAATTTTCGATTGTAAACTCTGTGTTCGATGTTATTAACTTTGCCTACAGTGGACAGATAGTCATACAATCAATTGGCAAAGGTAAACGATTTTATTAAATCTATTTGATAATGCCGTTAACTTTTAATTGGATTGAAGTATCTGTGGTTGCTGATCTTTTAGAATATTTTTCACTTAAATCAACGAAAATATATGTAAAGAATTACTTTTGTTGTTTTTAATATTTAATTTAATACCAGAACACTGTCATGTTATTACTTTAATTATTTCAATTTATATAAGATTTGTTTTTTTTTCACGTACTCAATAAATTAAGTTATTATTAAATTAATTAAATTACTTAATTAATTAATTAAATATTTCAATTGTGTTTAAAACTATATAAATATGATTTATATTATACAATCTTTCAAAAGACAATGATGCCAATCTTTAGGCTACTATTTTGAGCTTTAAGCTACTATTTTCAATTTATAAACTGATGTTAAATTATAACTATTTGCTCAACATCATATAAAAGTATATAAATTATAAATATGAATTGATAAATAAATATTAAATATATTTTATAAATATTAAATAATACTGTACATTATTTTTAAATATTTGATCTAATCAATAAATCTGGCTGATATGTTAAATTTTTTTTGAAACTTTATCTCAAAGTCGATTTTTCGATATTTTTTTACAAAAGTTTTGAATCGATTTTTTAAATTTATATTGATCGCCTTTTTTCTCTACTGCTTGCATTTAAAGATTATAATTCGTTTATTTCGATTATTTTATCCTTTAAGGTCATAAATGCACAGAAAGGTTAGTGAAGTTAACGTGACTAGATATCAGAGCGCTATCTATTTCCATTCTGTAGAAATAAAAACCGTATTTCAAACCTTCTCGAATTGGAAAAAATAAATAGCAAGGCATTGTCTTATCGGTTGTTAATGTTTCTTGAATCTTGCCTTCCTATGCTAACCGGTAAATTAAATGATTTTTTGTTTAAAGCAGCATTGTATCTTTATTTACTAGCATCGCTAAAAAATGTAAAATCCATATTCATCGATTCAAATAAAAGCCCGCATTGTCTACTGACTATCAACTGCAATATACTCATTGACGCTATAGATTTGTACATTAACGTAAGTATTGTTGGATAATGTAAACTAAATACAATTTACACTCAAATTGTTTTGAGATTTCTAAAATCTCAAGTTTAAAATTTTCTGAAAAAATATGTATAAATAATATATTAATATAATAATTATATCAATCAGTCGTTATTGATAAAAGTCGCAGAAGCTTCAAATATTCGCAGAATCGAATTTTAATGACTAATTTTAATGATTTAATAAATTATCAGTAGAAGATACATTTTACTTAGGGATGTGAAAGGAAAATCTCCAAGCATTTATGTTGTAAATATTATACGCGTATTATTTATCATCAATCATTAAATAACAGATATGAATTATTGCGAATATACACAAAATATATTAAACAATATTAAACTATATAGAATGTACTATATAATATACAATACATTGTATATCCAATATTTACTGAATACAATATAAACAACAATACTAATATAAATACAAATATAATTAATATAAATACATTATTAATTCTAATACGAAAAATCTA
>WNNJ02002284.1:0-11838 GCA_012934845.2 Pomphorhynchus laevis
AAGCCAACAATAAAAAAACGACTTTTATAAATAAAGATTGTTTTATGTGCAAGTTTTATGCTACTAAAATTTTATCGTTCGAATCAAGCAATTTATAAAAAAATCAATTTGTAAACGTCAAGCAGACCGCCAAAACGTTAACAAGATGCCTCATACAACGAATTTGTGCTCTCGTTAATCATTGAAGTTGTTACTTGACAAATATGATGCTAATTTTTATCTGTTGACGTTTAACAAATACTGCTGCTTTTTACATTTTGCCCAATTCTACTGAAATGCTGACTCTTGTTATTATGCTTGTTTAATGCAATCTTAATGATACATACGATAATCTTTTAAATAAGAAAACGATGGATACTTAAACGCAGCAAATAAATTGACTGATACAAATAGAGATAATCTAAAAGCAAATTTTTAGTTTCACGAGAATTCAGCAGTTAGAATAAAGCTATAAAGAGAACATTTTTATTTTTTAAATTTCAAGCAGGCAGCCGAAACGTTATTGAGATTAAGTAGATAGATAGAAAATGCAATTTTTAAAAGTGAAGCAGACAGCCGAAACGTCATTAAGATTGTACATGCCACTGATTTGTGCTTTCGATCATCATTTACATTAATACGTGACAAATAGTTGGGTAATCGTTATTTGTTGATTTTTTTCATTTTGCACCTTTTTGCATTTTGCCGTATTCCAACGAAATGCATACTTTTGTTATGATGCTTGTTCAATGCAATCCCAATGACAAAACAATAATCTTTAAAATATTACAACGAATGATACTTAACTGGAACAAATAAATTGAGTGATATATACAGAGAAAGTTTTACAAGCAAATTTTTAGTTTATAAAAATTCAGCAGTTCGAATTAAGCTATCAAGAGGAAATGCTATTTTTCAAAAGTAAAGCTGGAAGTCGAAACTTCATCAAATTGATCATACCACGGATTTGTGATTGTGTCGTTTGATAGACATTCAGAGGTTATTAAGAGTATCTTATCGTTAGTGTTGATCATTTGTTAAACGACAGCAGCTTAAAACAAAGAGTCGTTTTTCATTAAAATCAAAGGCAATACATCATGCATGTTTGATGCAATCTTAAGCATACACATGCCAAATTCTTAAAAAAATATCATGACACAATGCCGCAACAAAAATCGCCTGTCATGAATAGAGATAGTCCAATTTGCAAGTTTTAAGTTACATCAATTTTGGCGCTAAAATTAAGCAAATATAACAAAATGCTGTTTTTAAAAGTATGCAAAGAGCCAAAACGACATTAAAATGGTTCATACTACTAATTTGTGCTCACGGTCATCATTAAGGTTACAACGTGACAAATAGTATGCTGATCAATATCTATCTACTTATTTTTACATATTGCAGCATTGAACATTTTGCGCTATTTCAGGTTTCTTAAATTTTTTAGGTTACTACAATTTTGGCGCTTAAATACGGCAATTTATTGAAAATTCTACTTTTAAAAGTCAAGCAGACAGCAGAAACGTAATTAAGATAGCTGATACTACTAATTTGTGCTTTTGGTTATCATTAAAGTTTATACTTGACAGGCAGTTTGCTAATTGCTTTCTGTTTACATTTTTCACATATAGCAGCTTCTAACATTGTGCTTTATTATAACGAATTGCATACTCTTGTTTTGATTATTGTTTAAAGCAATCGCAATGACAAGCACGATATTTTTTTAAATATTCTAACGAATGACATATATTTGCAACAAACAAATTGACTCATATATAAAGAGATTGTCTAAAAAGCATATTTTTAGTTTAGGAGAATAAAGCAGTTCGAATAAGGCTATTAAGTGAACTTTCTTTTTATAAAAATTAAAGCAGGCAGACGAAACGTTATCAAGATTGATCATACAACGAACAAGTGGTTTTGTGTTTTTTAAGTTCAGAGGTGACACATAGTATGCTAATCTTTCGTTTTGATCAGTTATTTTACGACAGCAGCTTAATAAATATGGCTGTTTTCCATTGAAATCCATGACAATTAATGTCATGCATGCTTGATGCAATCTAAATCATGCATTGCTAAATTCGTTTAAAGTCTAGTAAAATGACATAATGCGACAAAAATAAAAACGTCTGTTTTTAATAAAGATGATCTAATGTGCGAGTTTTTTGTTACAACAATTTTATCGTTGAATCAAGCAATTTATAGAAAATGCAATTTGTAAAAGTCAAGCAGACAGCCAAAACGTCAGTAAGATAGCTCATACAACGGATTTGTGCTCTAGTCAATCATTGACGTTGTAACGTGACAAATAGGATGCTAATTGTAGTCTGATTACGTTTTTTAAATACTGCTGCTTTTTACATTTTGCCCTATCCCACTGAAATGCTGACTCTTCTTATTTTGCTTACTTAATGCAAATTCAATAATACATACGATAATCTTTTAAATAAGAAAACGATGGATACTTAAACGCAGCAAACAAATTGACTGATACAAAAAGAGATAATCTAAAAAGCAAATTTTTAGTTTACGAGAATTCAGCAGCTAGAATTAAGCTTTAAAGAGAACATTTTTTTTAATGTCAAGCAGGCAGCCGAACGTCATTGAGATTGATCATAGTACAGACGAGTGCTTGTGTACATTTTTGACGTTTCAAGTTGACACATAGTATGCTAATCATTAGTGTGGATCAGTTAATAAACGACATCAGCTTAAAACATATTGCTGTATTCGATTGAAATCCATGACAATTAATATCAGGCATGTTTGATGCAATCTTAATGATATAATGTTTAAATTGTTTTAAGAATAGTAAAATGACATCATGCCGCAACAATTAAAACGCCTGTTATAAATAAAGATGGTCTTATATGCAAGTTTAGTTACAAAATTTTATCGCTTGAATCAAGCAATTTATAGAAAATGCAATTTTTAAAAGTGAAGCAGACAGCCAAAACGTCATTAAGATTGTACATGCCACTGATTTGTGCTTTCGATCATCATTAACGTTAATACGTGACAAATAGTATGGTAATCGTTATTTGTTGATTTTTTTCATTTTGCAACTTTTTTCATTTTGACGTATTCCAACGAAATCTATACTTTTGTTATGATGCTTGTTTAATGCAATCCCAATTACAAAACAATAATCTTTAAAATATTACAACGAATGATACTTAACTGGGACAAATAAATTGTGTGATATATATAGATAGTTTTACAAGAAAATTTTTAGTTTATAAAAATTCAGCAGTTCGAATTAAGCTATCAAGAGAAAATGCTATTTTTCAATAGTCAAGCAGGAAGTCGAAACGTCAACAAATTGATCATACTACGGATGTGTGATCATGTCGTTTTTTAGACATTCAGAGGTTACTTTTAGTATCTTATTATTAGTGTTCATCAGTTGTTAAACGACAGCAGCTTAAAATAAAGAGCCGTTTTCCATTGAAATTAATGACAATATATCATGCATGTTTGATGCAATCTTAAGCATACACATGCCAAATTCTTAAAAAAAAATATCATGACACAATGCTGCAACAAAAAACGCCTGTAATGAATAGAAATAGTCTAATTTGCAAGTTTTAAATTACATCAATTTTGGCGCTAAAATTAAGCAAATATAACAAAATGCTGTTTTTAAAAGTAAGCAAACAGCCAAAACGACAAGAAGATGGTTCATACGAATAATTTGTGCTAACGGTCATCATTAAGGTTACAACGTGACAAATAGTATGCTGATCGATATCTATCTACTTATTTTTACATATTGCAGCTTTGAACATTTTGCGCTATTTCAGGTTACTTCAATTTTTTTAGGTTACTACAATTTTGGCGCTTAAATCAAGCAATTTAAAGAAAATGCTACTTTTAAAAATCAAGCAGACAGCATCAACGTAATTAAGATAGCTGATGCTACTAATTTGTGCTTTAATTTATCATTAAAGTTTAAACTTGACAAGCAGTTTGCTAATTGCTTTCTGTTTACATTTTTCACATATAGCAGCTTTTAACATTGTGCCTTATTATAACGAATTGCATACTCTTGTTTTGATTCTTGCTTAAAGCAATCGCAATGACAAATACGATCCTTTTTTTAATAATCTAACGAATGAGATATTTTTGCAACAAACAAATTGACTCATATATATAGAGATTGTCTAAAAAGCATATTTTTTGTTTCGGATAATTCAGCAGTTCGAAAACTCTATTAAGAGAACTTTATTTTTTTTAAAAGTCAAGCAGGCAGACGAAATGTCATCAAGATTGATGATACAACGAACAAGTGCTTTTGTTTTTTAAAGTTTAGAGGTGACACATAGTATGCTAATCTTTAGTTTTGATCAGTTATTTTACGACAGCAGCTTAATACATATGGCTGTTTTCCATTGAAATCCATGACAATTAATGTCATGCATGCTTGATGCAATCTAAATCATGCAATGCTAAATTCGTTTAAAGCTAGTAAAATGACATAAGGCGACAACAATAAAAACGTCTGTTATTAATAAAGATGGTCTAATGTGCAAGTTTTATATTACTACAATTTTATCGTTCGAATCAAGCAATTTATAGAAAATGCAATTTGTAAAAGTCAAGAAGACAGACAATACGTCAGTAAGATGGCCTTTACAACAGATTGGTGCTCTCGTTTATCATTGACGTTGTAACGATACAACTATGATGCTTATTGTTATCTGTTTTCGTTTTTTAAATACTGCTGCTTTTTACATTTTGCCCTATTCCACTGAAATGATGACTCTTGTTATTATGCTTGTTTAATGCAATCTCAATGATACATACGATAATCTTTTAAATGAGAAAACGATGGATACTTAAACGCAGCAAATAAATTGACTGATATAAATAGAGATAATCTAAAAAGCAAATTTTTATTTTAAGAGAATTCAGCAGTAAGAATTAAGCTTCAATTGAACATTTTATTTTTTAAATGTCATACAGGCAGCCGAAACGTCATTGAGATTGATCATAGTACAGACGAGTTCTTGTGTACATTTTTGACGTTTCAAGTTGACACATATCACGCTAATGATTAGTGTGGATCAGTTAATAAATCCTAGCAGCTTAAAACATCTTGCGGTATTCGATTGAAATACATGACAATTAATATCAGGCATTTTTGATGCAATCTTATTCATGTAATTCCTAAATTGATTAAAGGATAGTAAAACGACATCATGCCGCAACAATAAAAACGCTTGTTATAAATAAAGATGGTCTAATATGCAAGTTTAAAGTTACTACAATTTTATCGCTTGAATCAAGCAATTTATAGAAAATGCAATTTTTAAAAGTGAAGCAGACAGCCGAAACGTCATTAAGATTGTACATGCTTCTGATTTGTGCTTTCGATCATCATTAACTTTTAAACGTGACAAATAGTATGGTAATCGTTATTTGTTGATTTTTTTCATTTTGCAACTTTTTACATTTTGCCGTATTCAAACGAAATGCATACTTTTGTTATGATGCTTGTTCAATGCAATCTCAATATCAAAACAATAATCTTTTAAATATTACAACGAATGATATTCAACCGCAACAAATAAATTGAGTTATATATATATAGATAGTTTTACAAGCAAATTTTTAGTATATGAAAATTCAGTAGTTCGAATTATGCTATCAAGAGAAAATGCTATTTTTCAATAGTCAAGCAGGAAGTCGAAACGTCAACAAATTGATCATACTACGGATGTGTGATCATGTCGTTTTTTAGACATTCAGAGGTTACTTTTAGTATCTTATTATTAGTGTTCATCAGTTGTTAAACGACAGCAGCTTAAAATAAAGAGCCGTTTTCCATTGAAATTAATGACAATATATCATGCATGTTTGATGCAATCTTAAGCATACACATGCCAAATTCTTAAAAAAAAATATCATGACACAATGCTGCAACAAAAAACGCCTGTAATGAATAGAAATAGTCTAATTTGCAAGTTTTAAATTACATCAATTTTGGCGCTAAAATTAAGCAAATATAACAAAATGCTGTTTTTAAAAGTAAGCAAACAGCCAAAACGACAAGAAGATGGTTCATACGAATAATTTGTGCTAACGGTCATCATTAAGGTTACAACGTGACAAATAGTATGCTGATCGATATCTATCTACTTATTTTTACATATTGCAGCTTTGAACATTTTGCGCTATTTCAGGTTACTTCAATTTTTTAGGTTACTACAATTTTGGCGCTAAAATCAAGCAATTTATAGAAAATGTTATTTTTAAAAGTCAAGCAGACAGCATTAACGTAATTAAGATAGCTAATACTACTAATTTGTGCTTTTGGTTATCATTAAAGTTTAAACTTGACAAGCAGTTTGCTAATTGCTTTCTGTTTACATTTTTTACATATAGCAGCTTTTAACATTGTGGCTTATTATAACGAATTGCATACTCTTGTTTTGATTCTTGTTTAAAGCAATCGCAATGACAAATACGATACTTTTTTAATCAATCTAACGAATGACATATGTTTGCAACAAACAAATTGACTCATATATATAAAGATTATCTAAAAAGCATATTTTTAGTTTAGGAGAATAAAGCAGTTCGAATAAGGCTATTAAGTGAACTTTCTTTTTTTAAAAATTAAAGCAGGCAGACGAAACGTTATCAAGATTGATCATACAACGAACAAGTGGTTTTGTGTTTTTTAAGTTCAGAGGTGACACATAGTATGCTAATCTTTCGTTTTGACCAGTTATTTTACGACAGCAGCTTAATAAATATGGCTGTTTTCCATTGAAATCCATGACAATTAATGTCATGCATGCTTGATGCAATCTAAATCATGCATTGCTAAATTCGTTTAAAGTCTAGTAAAATGACATAATGCGACAACAATAAAAACGTCTGTTATAAATAAAGATGGTCTAATGTGCAAGTTTTATGTTACTACAATTTTATCGTTCGAATCAAGAATTTATAGAAAATGCAATTTGTAAAAGTCAAGCAGACAGACAATACGACAGTAAGATGGCTCATACAACGGATTTGTGCTCTTGTTAATCATTGACGTTGTAACGATACAACTATGATGCTAATTGTTATCTGTTTTCGTTTTTTATATACTGTAGCTTTTTACATTTGGCCCTATTCCACTGAAATGCTGACTCTTGCTATTATGCTTGTTTAATGCAATCTCAATGATACATACGATAATCTTTTAAATAAGAAAACGATGGATACTTAAACGCAGCAAATAAATTGACTGATATAAATAGAGATAATCTAAAAAGCAAATTTTTAGTTTACGAGAATTCAGCAGTAAGAATAAAGCTTCAAAGAGAACATTTTATTTTTTAAATGTCAAGGAGGCAGCCGAAACGTCATTGAGATTGATCATAGTACAGACGAGTGCTTGTGTACATTTTTGACGTTTTAAGTTGACACATAGTATGCTAATCATAAGTGTGGATCAGTTAATAAACGACAGCAGCTTAAAACATCTTGCTGTATTTGATTGAAATACATGACAACTAATATCAGGCATGTTTGATGCAATCTTATTCATGTAATTCCTAAATTGATTTAAGGATAGTAAAACGACATCATGCCGCAACAATAAAAACGCTTGTTATAAATATAGATGGTCTAATATGCAAGTTTAAAGTTACTACAATTTTATCGCTTGAATCAATCAATTTATAGAAAATGCAATTTTTAAAAGTGAAGCAGACAGCCGAAACGTCATTAAGTTTGTACATGCTACTAATTTGTGCTTTCGATCATTATTAACGTTGAAACGTGACAAATAGTATAATAATCGTTATTTGTTGATTTTTTTCATTTTGCAACTTTTTACATTTTGCCGTATTCAAACGAAATGCATACTTTTGTTATGATGCTTGTTCAATGCAATCTCAATAACAAAACAATAATCTTTTAAATATTTCAACGAATGATACTTAACCGCAACAAATAAATTGAGTGATATATATAGAGATAGTTTTACAAGCAAATTTTTAGTTTATGAAAATTCAGCAGTACGAATTATGCTATTAAGAGAAAATGCTATTTTTCAATAGTCAAGCAGGAAGTCGAAACGTTATCAAATTGATCATACTACGGATGTGTGATCGTGTCGTTCTTAGATATTCAGAGGTTACTTATAGTATCTTATCATTAGTGTTCATCAGTTGTTAAACGATAGCAGCTTAAAATAGAGAGCCGTTTTCCATTGAAATGTATGACAATATATCATGCATGTTTGATGCAATCTTAAGCATACACATGCCAAATTCTTAAAAAAATATCATGACACAATGCCGCACCAAAAATCGCCTGTCATAAATAGAGATAGTCTAATTTGCAAGTTTTGAGTTACATCAATTTTGGCGCTAAAATTAAGCAAATATAACAAAATGCTGTTTTTAAAAGTAAGCAAATAGCCAAACGACATTAAGATGGTTCATACTACTAATTTGTGCTTACGGTCATAATTTAGGTATCTACGTGAAAAAATAGTATGCTAATCGATATCTATCTCCTCTTTGTTACAGATTGCAGCTTTGAACATTTTGCACTATTTCAGGTTACTTCAATTTTTTTAGGTTACTACAATTTTGGCGCCTGAATCAAGCAATTTAAAGAAAATGCTACTTTTAAAAGTAAAGCAGACAGCATCAACGTA
The DNA here is from genome assembly GCA_012934845.2 of Pomphorhynchus laevis. Taxonomy (NCBI): domain Eukaryota; kingdom Metazoa; phylum Acanthocephala; class Palaeacanthocephala; order Echinorhynchida; family Pomphorhynchidae; genus Pomphorhynchus; species Pomphorhynchus laevis. The sequence continues at coordinate 8,645 of WNNJ02002284.1, forward strand.
ATTAAGATAGCTAATACTACTAATTTGTGCTTTTTTCTTATCATTAATGTTTAAACTTGACAAGCAGTTTGCTAATTGCTTTCTGTTTACATTTTTCACATAGAGCAGATTTTAGCATTGTGCCTTTTTATAACGAATTGCATACTCTTGTAACGATGTAACGATGTACCAATGTAACGATGACATTCCTGCCAATATCACTAAGCACGATACTCCATTCGATGCTACTAATGATGTTTTTCAGCATCATCATTCCCAGCTTAATGTAGACGATAATGACGATACTGATGTAGCCAAATCTCTTACCAAAGTTAGAAAGCAATCGTCGGACTACGGTCAAACAGATTTCGAAAAAGAATTGATATTTACTTATTATGCAACTACAACTGATGCTGAAAGTCATCTATTGATGTCTGCTAATTTACCGACAGGACAAGTTACTGATAAAATAAATAAGATCAAACAACTTGGTGAGCTGCATCAGAGTTCAATGCATCCCTTAGCTAGTAATGATATGCAAATAAATAATTATCAAATAAACAAATACAATAATCTAATTTGTTGTCCAATCAAGGATAATGATAACTTGACGATAAAATTAAAAGGATCATCTCAACAGGGATTGGAGTTTGAATCGTCATCATTTATACTTAACAGCAATTCAACAATACCAATGATGTCATTTACATCATATGATCCTAAATATGGGCTTGATTGCAATCCATCGAATGAATTTGCAAAATTTGCTTCTGGTTCTATCAACGAACCCGGTGCCGACGAATCTGCTGCGCCTTTCTTTGTATCATCGAGTAGTAACCAAGAAAAAACTATGATTGACAATGGTAAAACCGAAATTTCCACGATGAATTGCAGCCAATCTAGTGTTGCCGATCATACACCCGACAATGGTAATGATCATCTCAACCTGATCATTCATCAGTTACTCAACATGTGTGATGATCTTATACTACCCGACAATGTTGTTGATGTTCAAGGTGTTGAGCATGATCAACATGACGACGCACCAGCGGCAGTACAAATGATAGTGACAACAAATACCACCAATCACTTAATTACGAATAAAAGTAGTAATATCGCATCAATTTTGAAGAGTTGCTCAAACATGGTTCGAAGAAATAACGAATTCATTACAACCGGAACCACCGCGGCCGCGAATACATCAACCGAATCGGAAGATAAGCGTCACAGCAACGCTCATGGATCGCATGAACATGATAGCGAAGAATATCAGCGATCACAAAGAAATAACTCTAAAAAGTACAGTAATAAGCCGGAGCTTACAAAATCCTTGCCGATCGGTGAGAATTTAGAATCTGACCATTCATTATACTTACTCTAATTTGTAATAATTGTTTTGATACTTGTTTAAAGCAATCGCAATGACATATACGATACTTTTTTAATCAATCTAACGAATGACATATATTTGCAACAATCTTTAGTATGCTAATCTTTAGTTTTGATCACTTATTTAACGAGAGCAGCTTAATACATATGGCTGTTTTCCATTGAAATCTATGACAATTAATGTCATGCATGCTTGATGCAATTTAAATCATGCACTCCCAAATTCGTTGAAAGTCTAGTAAAATGACATAATTCGACAACAATAAAAACGTCTTTTATAAATAAAGATGGTCTAATGTACAAGATGGCTCATACAACGGATTTGGTCTATCGTTTATTATTGACGGTGTAACGTGACAAATAGGATGCAAATTGTTATCTGTTGACGTTTTTTAAATAATGCTGCTTTTTACATTTTGCCATATTCCACTAAAATGCTGACTCTCGTTTTTATGCTTGTTTAATGCAATCCTTATGATACATACGATAATTTTTTAAATAAGAAAACGATGGATACTTTAACGCAGCAAATAAATTGACTGATACGAATAGAGATAATCAAAAAAGCAATATTTTAGTTTACGAGAATTCTGCAGTTAGAATTAAGCTTTAAAGAGAACATTCTATTTTTTAAATGTCAAGCAGGCAGCCGAAACGTCATTGAGATTGATTATAGTACAGACGAGTGCTATTGTACATTTTCGACGTTTAAGGTTGACACATAGTATGCTAATCATTAGTGTAAATCAGTAAATAAACGACAGCAGCTTAAAACATAATGTTGTATTCGATTGAAATCCATGACAATTTATATCAGGCATGTTTGATGCAATCTTTATCATGCAATGCTTAAATTGTTTCAAGGATAGGAAAATGACATCATGCCGCAACAATTTAAACGCCTGTTATAAATAAAGATGGTCTTATATGCAAGTTTAAAGTTACTACAATTTTATCGCTTGAATCAAGCAATTTATAGAAAATGTAATTTTTAAAAGTGAAGCAGAAAGCCAAAACGTCATTAAGATTGTACATGCCACTGATTGGTGCTTTCGATCATCATTTACGTTTTTACGTGACAAATAGTATGGTAATCGTTATTTGTTGATTTTTTTCATTTTGCAACTTTTTACATTTTGCCGTATTCCAACGAAATGCATACTTTTGTTATGATGCTTGTTCAGTGCAATCCCAATGACCAAACAATAATCTTTAAAATATTACAACGAATGATACTTAACTGCAACAAATTGAGTGATATATATAGAGATAGTTTTACAAGCAAATATTTAGTTTATGAAAATTCAGCAGTTCGAATTAAGCTATTAAGAGAAAATGCTATTTTTCAAAAGTCGAGCAGAAAGTCGAAACGTAATCAAATTGATCATACTACGGATGTGTGAACGTGTAGTTTTTTCAACATTCAGAGGTTACTATTAGTATCTTATCGTTAGTGTTGATCAGTTGTTATACGACAGCAGCTTAAAACAAAGGACCGTTTTCCATTGAAATTAATAACAATATATCATGCATGTTTGATGCAATCTTAAGCATACACATGCTAAATTCTTAAAACAAATATCATGACACAACGCCGCAACAAAAAACGACAGTAATGAATAGAGATAGTCTAATTTGCAAGTTTTAAGTTACATCAATTTTGGCACTAAAATTAGGCAAATATAACAAAATGCTGTTTTTAAAAGTAAGCAAATAGTTAAACGACATTAAGATGGTTCATACTACTAATTATTGCTTACGGTCATCATTTAGGTATCAACGTGACGAATAGTATGCTGATCGATATATATCTCCTCTTTTTTACA